>JPKZ01000517.1:386935-406179 GCA_000803305.1 Toxocara canis
GATAACCAATTCTCTTCGCTCAGCGTTACGTCCACTAGCTGGCTGGTTCTAGTGGCTAACGTTCAACGTGATACTAACAAGATTTTGAAGCGAAAGGCGCAAATTCTTTGGCATTTGCGCGTTCACTTTGTGTTGATGTTAAACAGACTGCATTGAACATTCCTATCAAACTTCCCTAATAACTTCCCAGTAATCAATGGCACTGTACTTATTGTGATCACTTCAGTTTAGTAATAGTATTTCGTTGTACCAGGTACAGGAGAACCTAGCATATTGCTTCATCCTTTCGTTTTTCTATGCACGAAACCCGTCTTTTGTACGCCAAAGTTTGCTTTGACTATGACTGCATATGTTCCACTGTTATTCCAAAGAAGCAGTTTCTTTCATTTTAGCATGCTCAACTACTTCGGACTGCCAGCCGGGTTATAGCTGTTTCGAAGCTAGCGAATACATTCAAGGATGTTGCCTTAAAGGTAGTCTTTCCTCAAAACAGTAACTTATAATCAACGCTTAAAATAGCGACAATTTTTCGGCCGTTTATTTTTTAAGCTTCCAAAATTTTCCATGTCACTTTTCTTATTACTTCTAACATGACAAAAAAGTAATTTATGACATTTTCTAAGCTATTTGACTGCCTGAGAACGATTTACTTCCTTTTCTGAGTATCGCCGAGAAGAGTAGGCATTCAATTTGCAAACTCCATATTTGATGAGTATCTTGCGAGAATTTACATAACGGCGGATATTTGAGCGCTGAAACCAAATGAGACCGGTTGTATTATCGATGAGCAATGCAAGCGTGCATGCGAGTCAACATATTGTGAGAATGTGCACAGGCCGTCGAGATGTCTTTGCGACAAAGGAAGCCACTTCTTATTTAACAAATGTTGTTAGTGATTTTTTTTAAAAAAATTCACATACAAAATGGGCCGGAAAGTCCTCTTTCTTTCCCTTAGTTTTTCAAATTTTGCATAATTTTTTTTGCGATTTTATATTTTTCTAGATAAGAGATATGCACAACTCGTCCTACTAGATAAAATTGCTTATTTTTTTCCCCTCATAATTCCTTCTTCGTCTCATTTCCCTTTTCGTTTCGATCGTTACTGGCAATAATCACTCAAATTTTCTCTTTTCTGGAAACTTCGTATATATCAGATGTTTCTGTACACTGAATCAATCCTAAACTTGAACTACATCTGAAATTCTGGCCAACAAATTTTCTTAGGCTTCATTTGGTTTAGCTGAAACAGGATGACGAAGCGTGAAACATGATTTATCGAAATACCAGACCATCTACGAAATTCTACTTTCTCCAAGTACCCATAAGACTTTTTCATATTTAGTGGTTTTCAGTTCGTCTCATTTAGTAATTGCGTGTCCCAATTATTGGTTTCCGATTTCAATGTCACATTTTTCTTTCCAATAGCATTTAAAAAAATATGTGATCAGTGTTATGGTAGGTGCAATTGTAAATGTTGCAGCCATTTTGCAATAAGAGAAATTCTATTTCGTTTTTTAGAAAAAAAAGGAAACTCTAATCGGAAGACCTTTGGGCCACAAAAGACTATACGATGCTTCTCACTTGTAGCAAATCTGGGACCCTTCTTATGTCTCAGTAGGTTCGGTTGTTATTGTTTCAGAAAACGCAGAAAGCATTGAACAGTATTGCATCTCAATCGCTAATCGGTTACTTGGGTTGTCCTCTCATGAATATTGCCTAATATACATGCCTAATATTTGCCTAAATTCCGTATCTATTACAATTAATAAAACATTCAACTTCACGTCATATAGAGAATCATAGTAACCAAAGGTAAGTCAGTGTGTTGCAATTTCTAGGGAAGAAGTGTCCTGAGTTCGCGTACTCTGAGCCTCAGGTCGATACGAATGGCTTCAGTCAGTGTATTCTGAAAACCGATCAACGAACAGCAATAATGTATATGAGGCGAAATCGCCGTCAACTAAGAAGCGCGTTTTGTTGAAACGTTATACAAAAGAAATCATGTTGCAAAACTTTTCTTGCAGTTTTTCCACACGCTTTGCTGGAACATTGTGATGCCGATGTATGTCACAAAAGCAATTGTGTTCTCGAGAAGCCGTCATGGTATTGCATCTAGGATACCTAATGGGGGAAACCAACAAATCTTTTTTTTTCGCTCGGCTGTGTTCAGTTCACATGAACACGCGCTGCAGAAGCACCAGCTGTCTCCGCCTAATGAAAACAGACAAAGCTTTTTTTCGATAATAATGAAGCTTATAAATTAAGGAAGTGAACCATTGATTTCCGATCAAGTGTGCTGTTCATTTAAAGTTATACAATTTTTTCTGGCCAATTGCAGCACAATAACTCGACGAAATGAAAATTTCAAATTGAATCAATCTTTGCATTTTTCTTAAAAGCCAGACAAAATTAATAAATGATGTGACATAAAGGTTATTAAGTGGTAAGTTTTCTCTTTTTTTTAAAAAAAAAACGGTTTTTGTAATCAACATTCGTTATGTCTTGCAACTACACATTATTAGTTTCCGTCATGATCTTTGTTCGCCATCATAAAGTTGTCGCTTCTCTATAATAATTTCTCAATGGATAATTGTTTGAATTGCGATTTGTTGTTGTTTTTTTTTCAATAAACAATTTATGTTCCATACACTAATGAATTATATACACAATTATAATACGCTGATATTTGCTCTCGTATAACAAATCCACTTTGAGCTCTTAATTCCATACACACCCATTTACACGTTTAGAAATGAACAACGTTAGGATTACAATCGAACGCATTAGGTAGGGCTCATAGTTTAAATTGCCGTAAGAATTTCGATATTTTCAACTTCCGGTTCCGAGGATATTTCAGTTTGACAACCAAACAACAACCGGCGGTAATTCCAACGGAAATGATTTATGATTTGATGCAACTTCAGATTTAATAAGTGTGTCGAGGAGTCTGATTTTAGTTTTGCAAAAATTTCAGAGTTACGACTGTTTTCGGTATGTAAATCCATAAGGAAAATGGAGAATTCATGCGAACATAACAGTTTCGTGCTTCATTCATTTGACGAAGAGCTCGAAATGAACGTTAAGAATATAAAAATCAAATAGATGAGTGAAAATGTTAGGATCGCAGATGTTTCATTTTAGTTGTTCGTTGTACTCTCTGCGTTACTCTTTGAGCTCTTATCGCTTTCATGTAAGGATCTCGTTAATGACATTCGCTCAACCGGTGTATAGCTGAATTTTCTTGGTGGTTTCTCGATATTGCAACCTCCACTCGAAAAACTTTGCCAACGCGAATAAAGACATGGCAAATGTTGAGGCCGAGGACTGTAAAATACATCATATTCGAATAGTATTTCGAATGGTACGCTCTATAACGACAATCTTACATAATCGTAAGTATAATTTGTGGTAATTATTCGTTTACTCATTCAATAGGCATATTTTTTTAAAGAAGTAAGATCGAATTAATAAGTGCTAAATATTGCGTAGTGAATTCGCACTTGTTGGAAATAAGATCGTGATGGAGCAAGTTTTACGGAAATAAATATAAACCAATAAGCTCGAATAAGTCGAACTTCCGGCCGACCAAGAAAGCTCAACTTCAAAGACACGACAGCACTGGTTAACGCTTAGTCAAAGAAATCCGTCGTATAAAAAATGAGCTGAACTACGTTTTATCTACATAAAAGTCGCCTAAGCATTGACGAAAATAGTCTGCAAATCATTTATCAAAGCTGAAGCCTTTGAAATAATCACACTAGTTCGATGTAGCAGAACAAATGAAAAGAGCCAAATGTGAAAAAAAAAAAAAGAAATTGCCTACTTGGCGGAAGAGTGTTTACATTTGTGCGCAACAACGTTGGGTCGTCCACCTGGATAGGTCACGGATACACTGCGAACAAGCGAACAACGTGAATCACCATCGGCTGACGATGTGCATCGCTCGACGGAATGGGGAACGAACATTGAATCCCAATGCGTATTCGGATGCGAATGAAGGCGACATCTTGGACGATCGCTTCCAGAAACCGTATCGTGATTTGAACCGAAACGCAACTACAGATTTGTTCACTCTACTTTCGCGATACTAGAGGATTTCTTAGTCACATTTGTAATTAAAGCGTTTTTAAACAACGATGGCTGCTTCTTGTTAAAGTACTGTATAAATCCTTTCGAATATTCCTTACGTATTCCTTTTGCAATTTCAATTCCTCGATAGATTCCTTAACAATCTGTTAGTAGGATATTTTCTTTGGTTCTTTTCACACGTGTTGTTTAGCGAACACTCGATACCGTTCTGTATTTGTCGAACTGAAGTAACTAGAAATTGTGTTCAAACAACTATAAATTGTTTTCTAAAAAAATTCATGACGAATTTCCTGCCAGAAATAACCACTCGTTTTTTTTCCGAAAAAAACAACTCACTAAAGAGCAAATAAAGTGAATTTCCAGTTTGAGTCTTAGAAGTGAAAAAAGAATGGTTAAAATACCCATTTAATAACTATGATTTAAATCATGAATACGGTCGAACGAAAAGAAATTCTGCGGAAAAAATGCCCTATAACTCGGCCTCATAGAGAAAAATGAAAAAGCGAGACCGACAGTGAGATGATTTATGGATTTGATGTTTCTAATCTATCAGTACATTTCATTATGTAAAAAAAGCTATACACTGAAATCTAAACGGTGTGATTAAAAAATTCTAAAGCACTTTAATGAAAGCAAAATCAAAAATAAATGAGTGGATCACAGCAAATCAACAAACGTAAACAAACGAAAATATGAAACACAGCGTCTATATGTCACAGAGCAAGGAACAGGAACTGATAGTTCATGTCTACCGATCAGCCAAATCGATGACACTGGACGGAGCTGCGATCCATGCCGGACAAAAGTGGTAATAGTCAGGTTAAAATGTACCTACTCGAATTACTCGGTTGTTGTATGTGACCGTCTAAATGGGAATCTTATTGGATGTTCGAATATAAACGTGCTATTTAAAACATCGAACCTGACTCATAAGCTGTGCAACCGTGACCGAACGTTCGCGAACCTCCTCAGTGAGCTGTCGGATTTTATTGCCCTAAACAAGAATCAGTTCATCTATAACAGTGTGACAGAGATCTCGATGCACCGCACAGCTTTTCAGTACAGTTATAGAAAAAAAACAAAACAGATTAATTGAAATGTTGTACGATTAGACGCAAACACTAAAAAAGATTAGCTATAAACAACATAGTATATTTTTTTCGCACAGTACCGATTTATGACAAGAAGACCTGTTCATAGCCAAACACCTATGAACGGTTCACGTCCCTCCATTACTAGATCAGCCACGCCTTTCATCCCCTCCTAAGTTGCATAAGTTGGTATTGGTCGGCCACAGGATCGAAGACTACTCCATTGGCCGTCCTAGCAAGATGGAGAACTAGGAACTCCGGTAATACTGCGCCCTGGAAGGCTTTGGTAGCCACAGCACCGAGCGATCGAAGTGAATTGATTACTGATTGAAAACACTACCAGCGAGCTTATCCAAGAAATATTCTCATAATGGTGAAAGCAACAGCAAGCACGTTCTCCTTGGTACATAGCCTTTTTTGATAGGAAGACACGATGCAAATACTATTCGAGTGGGTGCATTTCAACTTGTCCCCCTCAAACTGTTCCTAAACCGTCGTTTACATAGTAAGCAGATTATGATATTGTTGACGCAGCACTACCGGCCGCACAGTTCATTGAAGCTTTGTTGTACTAGAGTTCATTGATCAGCGTTTCTTTTTCTGGAATAGGATTATAGTAACCTTTATAGTAACGATTATGGTAACACAAAATTGCCTTACGTCAAAGACATCTAAATTGTCTTATCTCAACGAACTAATTACACTGTACAAGCACAAAATAGGCGCAACATATCAACACCGTTTCAATACATCCGACTTTCGGTCAGCCAAAAAATATTACACCAAAATTTTTCCACAGCGTACGAAAGTCTAATAACATTTCGCTATTATTCGAGCAACGAATAATACTATAGCTGATGGAGATAAATTGTTAAACTGATATATACACCTGATATGTATATTACATTTATCAGGTATATTATACCCGATAAAATTATACCTGATATGCTAGTTGATGTTTAAAAACGTTTATAGCGTTAGTGAGCTGTTGTTCGACTAGCAATGAGTTTCGAGTTGTTTCATCCAATTTTTTGGCCAATTCCTCATTGCTACGCTCCGTTTCGACTACTCTGTAAAATATTTTCAGAAAACATCAATAAATGATTCGTTCCAAAAGCTAGAAACAACACAATCCATGAGTCTTAAAGCATTTGCATGGAAAAAGCTTTTTTGCTTTTTCTTTTTTTTTTTGCTCCCAAAAAGCAGAACCAGCATCGGAAATTCGATATCTGCCGTCGCAGTTGCCGTTTTCTTTTTTTTTTTGGAAGCAGCATTGCAAGTTCTGATCAGCGTATTGGAGTTCGACGCCATTTTTTGTTTTTCAAGTTTTCTGAATTTTTCATATATTTCCGGGCAATTTTCGCACAACTTGTCTCGCCTGTTTTTTAATTATTTAGGACAGAAAGCTACAGCAATTTTCTTGAAGGGAAGTTGTTGCAACCCTTGCACACGCCTGTACGCTTTGTTAATCATCTGATGAGGGAACATCATAAATGATCTATTAGCCATTTCCATAAGACTTCAGCAAACTGTGATTTGAGCTAGAAAGAAGAAAGAAGAAAGAAGAAAGAAGAAAGAAGAAAGAAGAAAGAAGAAAGAAGAAAGAAGAAAGAAGAAAGAGAAAGAAGAAAGAAGAAGAAGAAGAAGAAAGATCATAAAAGCGTTTCTGGAAGTAAGCAACCGCTCTAACGAAATTACGGATAGCCGAAGCCACGTCCCATGAAACGAAAGTACGAAGTGAGCGTAAAAGCATTCGACGTTGACAAATTGACGTGGAAGTGCACCAAAAAAAAACCAACGCATTTCTTCAGTGTAAAAATACTGGATGCTATCATGGAATATGCTCACAGTTTTACAGTTTATGAGCCCATATTTTACTCGACATAATAATTAATCACATAGAGTTGCACATTATATCATTCATATCTGGGCGTCAATCGTATCGCTTCATACGATATTCTAATTCATATAAAAAGACCAAAATAAGGTGCAAACAAATGTGTTGTTTTAGAAAGTTTTTCTTTAAAAAATATTTCCAAAGGCGCATTTTCCTCCTAATTATTAAACAAAATTTTTTAATAAATTATTTTTTGAAATTTTTAAAACATAAAACTCTTTTTTTAAAATGACACATTTGAACACTAAAAACAACCGGAAATGCCGATCAAATATTGATGAGAATTGCGCTCTTCTTCACTGATCAATTGAAAATGAATTGCGATATAAACATGTACAATTTAAAAATGTGATGTAAAAAACGAATAATCTCATAGGAATTAAAATGACACGACAAAAGTTCGAATAAAAAAAGTCGAAAATTGTTTGCGTTATCTAGATTAGATATGAACACAGACTGTGACCTATGTTATATGTAACAGTTTCTGGTATACCTTTCGCGCAAAAGCGCGTTTTCCTCCTCCAACCGCTTCGTTACGCTTCGTTGATCCTCAACGTATAGTTGACGATGAGCGTCTGAAAAAAAAACTGTTCCCAAATTGCTTCAACTTTTAATTCGTTTTAATTTTATCACAACTCGAATGGAATCGATGCCAGTTCAGCAGGCAAAAATAATAGTGAGAGCGATCACAATCAGCTTCTCCATTTTGAAAATTTTAACTTCCAAATCGCACATATGGATTCTATGCAACACAGAAATGTCATGTTTTTATATCTATACCATAAATGATAACAGATAATATTAAAGTAAGGCACTGACTGATAGCATAATATTCAAACTTTTTACTTCACTTATCTCTGCTCAATTATTGTTTATTTATGCTACTTTTATTCAGATATGTTCACTTTTAATCATCATATTTACTGTACGCACAGTTGTATTATAACTTACAGATTGAATATAATTAGCTAGATTACCTAATTAGAATAATTAGAATAATTAGAATGATTAGAATAATTAGAATAATAATTAGATTTCAAATAGCTGAATAATTAGACTAACTTACAGATAAATTAGCTAAGCTTGTAAAATGAACATATTTGGGTTAGCATTGCACAACCAACCATCGTAGATGTTGTGTTGTGTACGTGGAGCAAACACATTCGGGAAACTAAATAAAGCGCATTGCGCAACTTCCAATTGCATTAGGCGATCATTAGAACATCTCCTCAACATTCGAATCAATACAATTTACGTTTCATACCAAAAGTCGAACATTTTCGTATGCAATCACTATGTAGATATTTGCATATTGAACGAAATTGTTTATATCGATAAACTTGAAATATTTTTGGAACATAATACCTTGGAACATAATACCTTGGAACATAATACCTTGGAACATAATACCTTGGAACATAATACCTTGGAACATAATACCAAAACAAAAATTTATTGCTGGCGGAAATAATATAATTAATTACTCGTGGCATATAATCGTATTTGATGAGCTCGAAAGCATTTGCATACGAGATATCAGTTGGGATGAGTGTGTTGTGTGTGGCAGTTGCCTTAGCGGATTAAAGCATGTACCGGAATAATAAAGGATAGCTATTTAAGTGCCAGCTGCTCTCTCTCTCTCTCTCTCTCTCTCTCTCTCTCTCTCTGAATGTTTGTTCTTTTCATTCATACAAATGATATTATACTGAACATAAACAACAATTGAAAGAGATAACAGAATGATGGACGAAACATTTGTGACATATGAGCTACAAATGTTAAAATCAATGCTAGCCATGCCGAAAAAATTTTCAACATCTCTGCTCAATTCTCTTCACTTCTCTTTCGAATATCTATTGTTCGTATTCGAAGCTAGGCCTTATTTCTATGAGAGAGTTTCAAAAATGTTTAAAACATAAATGAATGAGTAATGAAGTGGAGCAAACAAAAGATGAATCAACTTGACGGAGAGATAGATGCTCTATGACGTTTAGAATTATGTTGACAAATAGATGTAACAGCATAAACGTTCTTTTTCTAAAATCTATTGTTTCGACTCTCCTCTCTAAACCCTCCAACAAATCATTTGTGAAAATGAAAATTTGATCAAAAAAATTTTTACATATATAACAACTATCTATGTTTATCAGTTTGTCAAGATGATATGTAATTTTTTTAAAAAAAAAAGGCGATAACCGCAAGAAAACTGCAACGGCGCTCATCTATATCTCTCAGCTGCAAAAAAAAACGTATCGAATAAGTAAGCATATCGATTAACGAAGAAAAAAAAATCAGCAAATAAAATTCTCCATATTGATCATATGATGGGAAGAGGGTTTCTTTAAAAAAATTGAATTATACTTTTGTAAGTGATACTATAAAATAAATAGCTGTTCATAGGAGGTTTTTAAATCATAGCGCATAAAATCGATGAATTTGTCTATAGTGAGTGAATAGTACAGAAAAATTCAGCTCTTCTATGCGTTGTATATCTGTATCATTTTTAAACATCAAATAAAGTATAAAAATGAGAAGCAAATTTCGTGTTTGTGTTTTAAACATCAAAAGTCGTCTACTTTCGAAGCAATGCAAAAGATTACAACCGCAAGTGATTTGTGAAGAAAATAAATTTTGGCTCCGGAATCGACGGTGGTTTCCTCAAAGCAAATAAAAATACCTAAATAATTTTTACATTCGTATTCATCGAACAAAAAATAAATTGAATTTCTACTGAACGCGAGCATGCTCTTATGAGTACGAACTTGTTTATATTTTTTCAGACGATTCTGAGGCAATCAAAAACTCATTTCCTTACTAGAAAACTTTTTCGATCAGTTTTGAAACTGAAAACCGGAAAAGAAGATTTTTAGAGGCGAGAGAAGGGAGAAGATGGAAGGAAAAAGATAGATAGAGAACCCTCGTATAACATTGATACTGTTCGACTCTTTAATCTAGTCGAATCATTTACTTTAGCCGATAAAAGTAAAATCAACAACCATCGTGAAAGTATAACCACCAAACATCTCAAGAACGGCATACTTTTGAAATGGCAACATTGCTCGGGCCATTAAAAAAATGCTCGTCTCCGAAAGGCGAACATATCAAAATTTCGTCGCTAAAAAATGGACAGTTAAATTCGATAGGGAAGTGTTCCCAAGTGACTATAAAAGAAGACACAATGTATGCGGCATTACTTCAGTCGATTTCTGCCAGTTGGCCATGTTTTTTTTGTCGACTTTTGCAAAAGCCCAATTTACTGAAATACCGCCAATGCAATCGACTCGAATTTAGTAATTACATACAACCGTGTTTAAGATAGTCATCGCGTTTCGATCGGTGTTGATCAGAAGCAGAAATCTGATCGAGATCATCCTCTCATAGTCTTACTGGAACATCACCTGGATCTCCGAATGACAGACCATCCTTCTTCATCTCCCCCCCCCCTTCCCCTTCTCCCTCACCCCTTCCCCCTTTATGAATGAACTATTTAATATAAATCACTGATTTGGAGTCGCAGAAAGTAGAAAAAAATGATATGTACAAAGGGCAGACGGATGAACTCATTCGCTGACCCCTTCCCCCTTTATGAATGAACTATTTAATATAAATCACTGATTTGGAGTCGCAGAAAGTAGAAAAAAATGATATGTACAAAGGGCAGACGGATGAACTCATTAGCAGAATTCTGCGAAAGGCCGACAAAGGTCTTTGTGACTGAAGAGAAAAAATGGCGGAATAAATTGAACAAATGAATGGATCGAACCAATTTGCCTTGCTCAGTGACTGCTTCAGAAGAAGTTTTTATAGCTAATTTTGCCAAGCCAAAATAAGAAGTAATTTATGCGCACCCTTAAACATCACTGTCTATCGATGCCACAATATGCGCTTAATTCGAAATGCGTCTTCGGCTTATCAACTCTCAAGCACTTTCACATGAGTCTTAAATGTATTTACGACGAGGAAGAAAGCTTAATTATAATACTGACTAATTAAGCTGAAATTTACGGCAAAAGCAAAGTGTACAAAAGTTTTAAGACCAACCTTATACGATATCGAATATGGTTCCATAGATGAGCAACAATTTTTAAAAGCTTTTTCAATTTTCAAAATCCCTTTCAATTTTCAAAACTTTTTCCAATTTTCAAAATCTTTTTCAATTTTCAAAAATCTTTTTCAAGCTTCATACCGATGTAAATTTTCGCAATAAAAAAGCACATTGCCAGCTTGTCTTGCTAATGAGCACATCTAATGAATGAATGCAATCTAGTTGAAAGCTAATAAATATCTCGAAAAAATGCGACTATTTTTTTGGCGCATTCGCTTTAAAAAAAATTCCTTGGTCAACATTATTAAACGCAGCAGCAAATGCAAATATGCGTTAACGAAATGTTCGACGAGCGAATAATAATTCTCATTTCGGCGATTAAAGTAAGTATAAATTAATCATTCCCTTACATTTGAAATACATATTTTTCTCGTTGCTCCAAAATCTAAAAACGATATCGGAAATAATTAATTTAATTTCAATTAGGCTTGCCACAAAATTATGCGACGTATTAGCAGAAAATTCTCATGCTACAACCATGCTAGTTCGGACGTTTCATCGAGCATCTAACGAGCAAATGCATTAAAATAACACATCGGTTTTCTTCCGCTATAACGTTCAACAGATCCGAACGAAGAAGCTTAGGACAATAGCTGAAAAATGGTCACATCTTTTATGGTAAAGCCACAAGTAAAAAAGTGAAAAAATAAAAAGTACCAATAGAAGTACAGTTCCATTGCTAGCATAAGATCTTTAAATTAAGCATGCGATATAATCAAGGGAATAATTCTAATTATGCTAAACAACCGGATCAATTTTACCAGGCTATATGACACGGCAATTCGAGTAGTATAGACTGCAACATCTCAAATTAGATAGTCATTCTTTGAGTATAACAGTTATGACAAACAATGATAAGATATGTAAAACCATTTAAATGCGAACGTGCTAAAATTGTTGTAGCAGTTTGCGATAATTTTTGCAAATGCGTAAAAAATCAGCAGAAAAAAATTAGAAAAATATTTTGAACGATACAAAAAAAAACGCCCAACTGTTATTATGCTAAACGCAATAATAGAAGCGTTTTGTGAAAGAAAGAGATTTGTAGAGGATAAGCAAGCTAAACGTAGGCTCAATTAAGCTTTTTCTCTTTTTAAACGATACGAACCATCTCAGGAATTTCAGCCAAGGGCGAAGGAAAAGGATAAAATGGTCTATATATATATATTTTTACTTTGATATATTACTTTACTTTGATACATCTATATATATTACTTTTTACTTTGATCTATATATAACGCTGTGAAAAAGAAACATTGAAAAAAGCAAAAAGAGACCATTTTCTCGGTTGTTCTCGTGAAAATAAGGCAATTTCCATCAAAGTTTAATGGAATGGATGCACATGTAAATGGATAACGAAATAAAAGCCGTTAATTTGATAGACAGACAATCGTAACAAAAACAAAAAAAATGTTTTACAAAACGCCGAGACGTAAAAGCTTTATTTGCAATCAAAAAGCGAGAGGAGATTCGAGTAAACCAATTGGTGGCCAAAAATATAGGGCATTGCACTATTACTCCAAATTACAGTAAGCTGTAAATGGCATTTCACAATCGTCTATCGCTACTCATTATAAAATTGTCAAGAAAAAATTGTCACGTTGGTCACACTCATTCCATTGATCGACTGGCTAGCGATCGCCCAGCTGTTGGCAGTGCAACGCATTCCATGCAACAGTGAGCTTCATGAGCACCAAATAATCCGCTCTTAGCAACTGCCTCACCGAAGAACGCAGTGTTTTCGCTCGCGAGCGCAAACCGCACTGATGCTAGCTTTGGCTCACACGCGAGAGCCATATATGCTCGATGTTAAGGCCATACGATGTAATTAGGTCTACGAGAATATTCACACTTGCACGTCAAGAAAATGCCAGTTAAATTTTTTATTATACGAGCATTTCTTTATTCGCATCTTCTCCTCCTCCTCCTCCTCCTCTCCGATCCATGAAAAACAACACTTAACCATCTTAAAGTTCGACAAGGCGACGAACTTGGTGAGTCGATACGTGAGCGTAGCAAATCAAAAACTAAGGCGCCCGTGGTCGCTCGCCTCGGGCATGCTGCACCGTATGCGCAATCATAGAGTACGCGTTATACATTTTAAATTCGCTGCGATCCTTGGTTTTCAAAAAATCACATTCAGAGATCGCAGTTTTTCGCAAATCTAGTATGGAAGAGTCGATCCATGATTCGAGGCTTCAAAATCAGCGTTTGAAATGGGCATTTCAAAACGCACTGAAGTCTTTCATCATCTGATTCTCTCTATGGCCACTGTTTGCGCTTGAATGCTATACAGTAATATTGGTGGAGAATTTTTAATCATAGAACTGTTAGAGGCAAGCAACAGATAGAATAACTTTTAAAAGAAACGCTCAGCTGGGTAAGCGAACGGAAATTTGTTCACAAAAACGAATCTCTTCCATTAGAACACCATCTTAGCAAAGTTGTTATGTGTTGGTGATCATAGTAAAATGTACTATTGTACTGGAACGAAAAAGAAATTCAGCGAAATGAATTGCGCCATAAAAAAAAGCTAATAAGAGTGATCCGGATGGTATATATCAGTGAGATTAATATCTGCACTGTTAATTTAATGCCATAGAGTGTTAAGCTTTCCATACGTAGCAAAAATGTCGAATAACGCGCTAGTCGATTCGATTTTCTCTTTAGCAAAACACAATGAGGGCTTCGTTTAAAACGAATAAGGACCGAAACTAAAGTAAAGTAAAGCTTAACAGTAGAGTGAACCTCAGTATGCATTCATTCATTGTCAGATGGTAAGTGAAAGCCGAAAGAGCAAAAATCTACACATTTTCAAAAATCACATACGAGCATAGTTTTGATTTATCATCAAGTAACAGCATAACAATAACTGCTTGATTAAAGTGCACGATAAAAAAAAAGAAGCTAGAAAAAGGAATGAGATTTTTTTTACCTCTAAGTTCATGATGAAGTTTTTCAATTTCGGTGTGAAGTCCGGTCAACATCTGAGCGTTCTCCTTTTGCAAAAAGGTGATCTGAGCTTTTTCGTGCCTTCGCCACATTTCATCTCGTTCTTCTACTGCCGCCGAAATACGCTTCTTGCATATTTGCTCAATTAGACATTCAACATCATGATTCGTATTCCCCTAAAATGATTGCCACCTAGAAGAGTGCTCTTCGCCGGATTCTTCTCAAACGAAAAGAAACCGTTCACAATAATTAAAGGGTACGCTGAATGAAGAATTGCTAGTCTATTTTAGGCATTGCATCTATCAAATTTCATATGCATCAATTTCACGCCTTCAATTTTCGTAAATGATCTGCAAAAATTGGCATGAATAGATGCAGATATCAAGATGTACATAAACAAACCCAACACATGTCGACAGTGATAGTAACATTGTTATTATGATGCAGAATCAGATAAAGATACTTTGAGTTCTTCCAGATTAGAAAAATTTAAAAAAACTTTTCACCTGTAGAAGTCTAATTAAGATAACGGTTCAAATCTTTTGATTCAGCAGCACTTTTGCACATAAATTGAATAACTTGTTTACTTTGCTAGATAACTGCTAGAAACTGTGACATCTACGCTAGAGATCTGAAGCGGTAGCTTATACAAATGTACTATTATAGAATTGAAAAAAAGGGTGAGGAGGATGGAAACAGCACTTCGAAGAAATCCTAAATAACACTCTTCAAAATCTGTCAAGCAGAACTGCTTGAAATTAACGATCTCTCCACCCTATCCTTTGCGTTCTTCATTTTCTAGACGATACCTTATTAACTTTAAAAAAAAGCCTCTTCCGACCGGAAAGACCATCGGAAACATGCACACTTTGTCATGAGTTCATTACTGCGAAATATTTTTGTAAAAGATTTATTCTATATTTCTGAAAAAATCAGATCTGCAGTGCACCATTCATCTCATTCCTTTAAGCATATGAATTATTTTACTCGAAATTGCATATCCAATTTATCAACTGTGGTGTATTCGCCGTTTCTCCTCATCACATTTCAATCTAGCTATCACATTTTGTAATATTTCAACTTATACACCTTAAGTATCAGTTGGCTCAAAAAGATGGAATTTCGAATGATGAACTGCACAAAGAGATTTCTAATGAAGCCGAACGATAAAATAATCACAGAAGAGAGCGTCGCATTTATTCGATGGGATGAATTAGCTTCATCAAAATAAAACTGACCAATGCATCCAACGTTTTCTGAATCAGTCGCCGTTCGTACGTCAAATTACCGCTTAGGAGAACTTTCGCAAAACTTCCAAAGAACATTTCTAGGCTACTTGTGACGCAAAACATAAGGATACAACGCCCTTCATCTGAACTGTCGTAAGCTAGAAATAATCGAATAGGGCCATTGGTTGCTATTTTGAGAGCAAAGATAGCAACGCTCACAAGCATGGCATGTGCCGCAAAAATAGACGAATGGTTAAGGCGAAACATCGAATCGTTTTGTTTAGACGTGTTGGAACGCTATGGATAGTCTTCTCGTATGAAGCCTTCAAGTGAAACTGCGCCGGCATGTTGCGGCACGAACATTCACAGCTAGTAATTAAACCTATTCACTCTGTCGACTATCGCTTTATTGCTTATTGTTATTTGCATAAAAGTGCATTTTCTGTAAAATTCATTTCAAGCAATCTATGTTTATCCGCACACTTTTCCTTTACTCGTTTAATTCTCTACTCGTTTGATTCACCAGTTTACCATGATGAATTTTGCGAGTTACGGATTACGGACTGAAAACGATCAGATACCGCGCGATTGCTTTTCTTAGGCTGAAGATGTCGTGCGGAGAAAAAAGGCACACTTAAATGAACGATCCTTTTGATTAAATGATGTGTAAATCGGTAAATGAATAATCTTCTTTGCATTATCTTTGTATTGTCCTTGTACCACCTTTGTACTGTCGTAAAGGTAGTCATTGCCGGTCGACTAAATAAAAGCTTCGATTCAACTCGAAGTTTACTAAGCCATTCAACGATTGAATATGATATGCATTTATGTTTAATCAACAATACTCGTTAACATATTGGTAGTAACTATGGACAATTGACGATGAGTTGAGCCCTATTCATTTTCCTTTTACTATTTTTTTCTATCACTGCAAATTACTAATTACTAACAGTACAATAAGCACTTTTCACTCGTACAAATTAGTGAATTCGAACGCATTAGTTCTCTCGAGTCGTGAAAAAAGGACATGTTAGCACGACAACAGTGCAGCATCGTAGAGTATGACAGACTGAGATGTCCTTTTGCAGCACCTATTCGGTTGCACTTTTTTTTAGAAACGGCTTGAAGGCGATGGGTGGCACGTTCCATCGTCACGTCACCATTAATCTTTCCTCATGCCCGCTAGCCATGTCTCAATTATAGATCTGAAGGGGCCTCATCCCTGCGGCTTTGTGTGAACCCGTGTTCTTCAGTTGAACGGATCGATTCACCTTCCCTGTCCCCTCAGTCCCACTAGGAATGAACTTTTCAGATAGCGGAGATTTCTAAAGCGAAACACTTTATCAGGCAATTTTTTGTTCGCCTATCACCATCGATCAAATTGGAGGATGTATTTAATTACAGTATCCCTTCCAGATCACCTCAATGTGCTATTCAATCAAGTGGATCTTTTTTTCGATGTTAGAAAGCGGTATGCCTATTTCATCTTATTTACATCATGCAAAAACCAATATGTGAACAAACGTCATTATTCATCTTGGTAGACTTTCAGTGAACATGAAAACACCACTGAACCAAATGCCTCTTAAGCGCTGAACGTTGAAACGACGAACGAAGAAACGAAGCGAACAAAGAATTGGCGAGACAAAAAAAGAGGTATGAAACAGATTTTTGAGGGTTTGTTGTAGCACGATTTGCGAAGCTGTGAAGAAATCAGAGATCTTTTATAGAAGTTTTTTAACGAAGATCGTCTCCCTTCAATTTTTTCCCAAATGTTTATGTGTACTTTCCCGAAGACGTTTTGCTTATTACAATCCACCCCTTCCAACCCCTCCCTATTACTGAATTTAAAAAAAGATTTCGCACAAAATCAGAACCATACATGGGCAATCCTTATCCCCCCCCCCCACTTTCGAACTTATGAAAATCAAAAAATTTCGGGATTTTGAGGAATAACCTGCAGCCGCCAGAATGTTAAGCGAAGGAAAAAGCGAAGAGAAATTTCCGAAGAATTTCCAAAATTTTTCAAAAAAATTTTCTAACAGCATGAAAAATTAGGCGTCTCATGGCCTCCAGTATTTATGGTCACTAAAAAGCCAGCTTTGTGCCTTATTCTCATAGGCAAGAGCTTTTCCTCGTTTAATCATGACCCGTTTCTGCAAAAAATTGATCCCGCAGAATTCGGTCTGAAAATTGGTGACCGGAAATTGGGGCCGAAAATTTTTTACGAAAACTACGACCCACAAAACTTTTCTACCAACTCGGCGAGGGGATGCGCCCACGCATATGGCGCAAAATGCTGCAAAAATGAAGTTGGCTTACATGATTTGCTGTCAATTGTTGTGGATTTGCATCTTCGGCATCTTGATGTGGTTGTGATGCAGCACTCATATCGCATTCTGCAATGATTATTTTTTCAAAAAAATCACTGAACAAGTGATTTCGTTACAGCCGGCTGCTCCTCACTATTGAATGCCCTAGCGCAGAAGCTTCCAAATCCTTGTCAAACTTCAGTGGTAACTTCTTCGGTCGAAAAAGTTAAAAGTGTAACTTAGAATTACGATCATTGGCCATCCCAGTCTGAACTTGTCACCGATCGAATACACTTGAGCGACCCTGCTTAGCAGAGATCAGAAAAGAAAAAAGTTCCTATTCAGTCATCACAACGCTTCTGAAAATGAACAATGTACTACAAGTTCCTCATCTACCTCTTCATCCTCTCTTCTATCCTCCCTCCACCTCCCACTGTATTCAAGTTCAAAAAATCAGCTTTGTAGTCACTTGCCTCGTCGACAGAGCATTTACTGGTGTGGTTTTTTTTGCTAGGTAAATGCAACAAAAACTAACTACAAGCAAAGTGAATAGCTCACCCGAACAGCTGCCACAGTATGTGCTTTTAATGTTTCAGCGAAAATGGTATAGCTGTTTTGCGGTCAGTGTAAATTAAGGCAACAACCCTTAACAAAACGCGCTAAATGTAGAATAAAAGTGATAAGCCAACCATTTACTTACGGTATCAAAACCGTTTTCGGTTGTCGCCTTGTTCTGATCTGCCACCAGTTGCTGATTATTCTAATGCACCGCCACTTTTACAGAAATCACTAAATCACAGCGATATTTGGTTAGAAGGCCCTCCGATGGTTGCCATTTATATGACATCCACCAAGTTTGGTGCCGACGGCAGCAGCAGCTTTCATTGACACTATCATAAGTGCACATATATTTTCGTCTAATTGAATTATGGCATAATGAGAAGAATATAATTATGTCAAATTGAACTAAAATTATGTCAGGTTATGTCAAAAATTGTTTTTGACAATAATTATTATCAATAAACGTACCATTAAAAAATCCGATCGCAATTTTTGACGACATCCTACAACGTAGAAATAATACCCGCAATTGTGATAATATCTATTGAAGAGCGATAGTGTAGTAATGTCAACGTTGCATTCTGTCTGCAAAATAAAATACACATTCTGAACTCTGAGATCGAATCCGTTATGATCGCTTCGATACACTTCGAAAAACGGTCGCTTATAAAGCGCATTAGTCGATCCCAACGAATGGCGATTTCCATTTTTGAAATTACTAATTCATTTTTAAAACTTCGATTCCATTTGTAGTTCTTATTTTATCATTTCCATTGTTCGTTGTAAGAAAATTGACTGTTCCGAAAATGAAATGAGTAATTTCGCTTTATTTTTCAAAACAGTAACTGTAACGGCGAAGCTTAAAATTAATTTTTAAACTTCGTGTATGATGTTTGCCTTAAACGTGAAACCTATCATATAGTACAGCAAACGCAAATATCAGCAGATTTCGATGTAGCATTACTGTTCGACGTAACCGGCAGTAAAACTCCAGCAAATTCACTCTGC
>JPKZ01000517.1:447149-469416 GCA_000803305.1 Toxocara canis
GCCCCCCCCCTCCCCACTTGCTGGCCCATCTTTGGCTTAGCAAATGACCAAAACTAAAATAGTCATTCTTGAGCGGCTAGTGGAGCTACTTCGTGTCACTAGATCCTCCTCATCTTTAATTTCCATCAGATATTCCGTCTTTGGCATTTGAACGCGACGCTTTGCCTTCGGTCCTCTCTTGCCCTTTCTAGCGTATGCTTTTTTATGAACTGGGTTGGTGCTTCCTTTCCGGCTTTTCTGTTCCCTACCATATGCTCAGAAATTGTGCTACCAGTTTCTTCGTTTCTTTGTTGCTTATCTATAAACCTCTCTGCACGCTTGCTTAACGTCGAGTGTTTTGCAGAAAATTGCGTGCGAAAGGTTCTTCACACAGCTGATTGATTTCTCTCAACGTTTGCTCATGATTTAACCGTAGCGTAAATTTCTCGTGGCTACCAATCCCGATAGCACGTGCCTAAATCAAGATTTGAACTTCAAGCTTCAAGTAATACTTCAATTAATACTTCAAGTAATACTTCAAGCTATACGTGCGCAGATGCAGATATGGTGTACTGTTTGTAAACGTTCAAACGATCAGGCTAGAATTGTTGCGTCGTTTGGACGATGCGGATTCACATCGCATTCTACGTGAACCAGACGTCTTTTCAACTTGTTTGCAAACTCTTATCGGGCGAACCAAGGGCAATTATTTTACGAAAAATAAATGAATGAGGCTCAGAGTATTTAAGCAAAAACTTAAGTAAGAATAAGGTTTAGAACATTATTTTATTTTATTTTTAAATATTCTGTTCGGCCAATACAGATAGTTGAGTTTATTCCGCCTGTAGCAAAAAACTATCAAAATAACAAGCTCATTTATCACAGCTCACAGTTACTAAAGCATAGATCAATATTCGAGGGTAACCATTGTTACATCCCTATTCAATTCAGCAAAAACACTATGAAAAGTTTTACTAATTTTTGACTTAATTTTTTGATGCGTTTATTTAGCTTTCTGGTCTAAAATGACTTTGAAGTGGATCTTCAAAACTTTGTTCTCTAGGGTTTTATGAGCCAAATATTTGTAGACTATTACGATTAAAAAATGTTCACTGGAATCAGTTTTTGCGTATTTTCTAAGCATTCATTTTTGATCATCAATATCTGAGATAACACGATCATTGCGAAAATATAGCCCCGCATTCAGTGTAGGCAGTAAAGTGTCTGTTTACATTGATTTACTTTTCAGCAAAGCCGAATTAGTAAATTTACGTAGATGGTCACCATCCGCCATGAGGGTAACACCAAATTATGGCTGAATGAAAAAGGGAAATGTTCGATGAGTAGCATTTGAATTTAATCCAAAATTTTATGGCTCATAAATTTTTCGCACAACCATCTATCTTCATAGATGTTGCGCTTGAACAATTCAATGAGCAAAATTGCCAGAGACTTTAAAGACACTAATATGAATATGATTTAGTTGCGTAGAACGGCAACAACAACTGAACGCGAAAACCGTCGCCCCTATTTTCATAAAGTAGACAGTTGGAAACTTGATGACTCGAGAGCGAAGCGTTCAAGAATTATGTGTTCACATATACAGATCGCTTACCATGGGCGACCGGTGCATGAATTAGCAATTGTCCGATAGTCGTATCATAGGTACACATAAACCTATGGGGTTCTGTTTGCTATGGCTTCAGCAGTATCGTCAAGAACAGTAAGATTGCCATGCGAGCAGAGTGCTACAACGGAACGATATTGGGTGGTCAACAATATAAGATATCAAATTTTCGCTTGATTAGTTAATGTGGTTGTTCGCATAAGAGTTGCATTCTACGCAAATACAGTTCAGTTTCAGTGGAGCGATGCTTACATTGATCATATCTACTAGCTTCATTTTTGGTATTCAACGCTCCATTTTCAATTTTTGTAGTTCTTTCTAACATAAATTTTGCAAGAACATTAAACGAGAAATCTTAACTTGGGCTGCTAATTTCGTTTTGTTGGTCACTTCAGGATTAGAAGTACCGTTAAGATGATCGCGAAAACACTGTGTCGATGTAGATTCCAGTTGATGGAAACCTGGCATAAAGTTGGTTACAAAGCATTTAGGATCAAGTCGACCTAGAGAAAAATCAACTTGTGCATATGGAGAAGAACGTTAGCATAAGTCGAATCCCACATGATTGAGATGATTGATCGTTTTCTAAGTAATCAATTATCGATTAACTCCTGGCTATTCATTGAAGGATTGAAACAGGGAAAGACAAGTCGAGGCTCTCTCATTTTTTTTGAAGCCTTTGTTATACCTCTTTGTTCATTTGAAACCTTTGTTATGCCTCTTTCGATTTTTTTTTGCTTTTTTATCTTTTAAGTTTTTACTCCGTTTTTTGACGATCAAATGATTATGATTGTTCTGTTATGTTTTCTGTATTCATCATCCGACCGTTTCAACACGTCTAGGCTTCCAGTAGGATTTTGTATGATAACAGTTTAATGTGATAACATAGTGATAACATAGTGATAATATTCGTCACAATGACAATTGTTCAGTTTGTTCTCTTCTCTTAGTTGTTTCATCTCTTTCATCACAAAATGCGCTCATCAAAGAGAATAAAGCAGAGAAAATCAGCAAAAAAAAAAGGGTGAATAAGAAGAATCAATAATGCAAATATGCAAGATAACCATTCAGTTCAACATTTGAGTGTTGTCCATATTTTCTAAATTTTGTCCTCGGTGATCACTTGAAAAGTAAATTTGACCAGCCTAAGGATAATTTACTTTAGCACGCTTCAGCGTTCTTTCCGAGTTTAACATCAACTAAACATTCATTCAAAGACCGATGTTCCAAAGAGAAATTCAAACTTCTGTATACCTTAAGAGTATCGAAAATGAGAGACTTCGGCTGGTTTTGCTTGGATTTTCAAGATTTATGGACAATTTTCAGCATTCTTTTTCTCGCCTTATCTTCCTATCTCGATTTTTTAATTGAACAGAACAAATTTTTGAACGTTACGAATTTTCTGTTTAACAGTTCTTTTTCTTTCTTGAAGAAATTTATGGATAATTTTTTGAAGGACATTATGGTCACTTGATGGACAATCATGAAACGGGCAAGAATATGCACTAAAATATTGCATTTCTTAACGGCAAAGTGAAATTAATCATATGAGAAAAAGAAGCAGCGTGAAACTTCAAAAACAGACTCCTCTCAATGCGATCCCCTTTCCCTGATTATACTTCCTTTTTTAAATAGGAACCAAAATTTATGAGTCATTCTTCTCGGATGAATGCCAGACACTCCAAAACACGTTCTGTTTCGCAGTGGCAAAAGCTGAGCGTTTGTTTTATTTGTGTCGGAGTTTGCTTTCGAGTTTTCGCAGGTTTTTTTTTCACGTTCCTTGGGTCCTTGGATGATCGATCCATTAATGGGGATGGCTCTGAAGCGGTCGTCTGGTGGCTCTGAAGATGAATGAATCATCGTCAACTGGAAGTGGCAACGGAATCTTTGTGTGCCTTCTCAGACTTCGAAGCATTCGTGCTGATTCACTGATATACTTCGCAGCCTCACCACGACGAATGCCTAATCGACTCGGCGTCTGCAAAAAAAATCGTCGATAGGCAATAAAAAATCATGATAGCAGAGAGTGAATTGTTGCGGAATAACTTTTACGGTAGAAAAAAATGCAAAACCATCTGAACTGAGCAAACAAAAATTGATGTGCATTTGTAAAGACAAAACAACAGATGCACTGCTAGCTTTTCTGTACTGTAAGAAACGCGAAAATTTAGCAGTAGGTAACCGCAAGTAAAACTGTTGAAGTGAGATATTTGATTTGCTTTACTCATTAAACGTTAGCAAATATACTTCACTGTATGAGCTAAAACCTCAATAAAAGACTGGAAGATGGCTTCCAGTCTCGCATAGAAATGAAATTTGAACGATGTCTAGTGTAGCTGCTGAGCATCCAGAATAGCTGAGACAGATGCCCCATTTTATCAAGATCGTCTACCCTCTCCTACCCTCACCCTCCCCTACCTCTCGACCCCTTGCATCCCTCTACAGGAAATATTTTCACACCTGTTTTTTGTCGACGAAAATGGTCTCTTTCGTCATATTAATAAAGGCTTATGAAATACGTTAAAAATATGTCCGTATACTACCTCGTCTCTGTTCGGTTCAGCATTCGTGAGAGCGATTA
Organism: Toxocara canis; assembly: GCA_000803305.1. Taxonomy (NCBI): domain Eukaryota; kingdom Metazoa; phylum Nematoda; class Chromadorea; order Rhabditida; family Toxocaridae; genus Toxocara; species Toxocara canis. Next base: position 451,337 of record JPKZ01000517.1, read on the forward strand.
AGAGGCAAGCGAACATCAAAGCAGCACAACGGTGCATTCTTCTAAAATAAAACAATTTTTTGAGTTAACAATGTATGATAGCGGAAGGGTAAATGACAAAGGAAGGGTAAATGATAGCGGAAGGGTAAATGACAAAGGCGATTTGAGTCTCGGATCGGTTCTTTCCAGTAATCTCTCCAGTCAAACGATGTCATACCGAAACGGTATGTTGTAAATTATGATCCCATACTCACACGATAATGATCCCATTCATTCGTACCACTTCTCGCGTTCCTAAGGACTGTCGATTATTGCCTCATAAGTCGGTGAGGTTGACGCGAAGACAGTGAGTGATACCAACAGCTGCGGTCCTCAGACAATTTGTGCATATCCGAACCGTTTATGCATCGCTCATTTTCTCTCGTGGCATTGTACGAGTCGGATGGAGGTGTTTTGCTGTGTGCGGATTGTATGGTGCAGACGATATATAGGCAAAATAATGAAAACGATAATGCTCGCGTTTTCTAAGTAGTACTAGTTTTTCCAAAGAACTTATTAACGCAAAAAGAGTGGCAAGTACAACCTCAAGTTATCATGAGACATTTTGTTTTCATCATCGCGAGCATACAGTAACATCGACCACGATAACACTTAATGGTGAAAAGAACTCACTACTTCAGATGAACTACAAATGCACAATGCTGTGGACCAGTCCTCTGCATTCCGAACCGTTTTCTTAATAGAATATGAAAAAGTAAAGAGTAAAAATATTTCTACCAGTCGTGAAGAACTCTAAAGTCCAATATGCTTTTCAGAGAACAATTGAGTTAACGTCAACACAATCGGAAGAGACATCACTTTGCACTCTTCTCGTAATGCTTGATCGTAGAATTTAATATTTCATGCTGAAATCTCTCATTTGAATGAACAGGCACCTTACAAAAAAAAAAAATTAGTAAAGTGACACAGCAAAGTTTCTTCGAAAGGAGATGCCAGACGATTGAGCACAAGTATCGCGGAATACAGTGTGACTATAGTTAGTCTCTTTCATCGTTTTATAGGCTTCGAGCGCGAACATCCGCTTGATTGAGTGAATACAAACAACTGGTCAAATAGATGAACAGTTTCGTTTTGCAGTAACCTTTTTTCTGGGCGTCTATATCATCGTTTTTTTTTTTTGAACACACTTTGAAGCGCATAAACAAATATGCAATGTGATCGCTTTGTGCAAATGCAATGAATCATCGAATTCGAGAATGCGATCATTTATAATAACTTTACACGATCAATTACTCACCGACAATGCAAAATCAGATATACTGCACAAAAGTGCACAAATGATCCTTCTCAGTCATCATACATCGTCGTCGTCAACAAGTTATCAATGTGGATATAATTCAAAGTCGAGGGGATTTCTTCTTTTATTTGGTAGCCTTGTTTTTGTAAACAACGGTTCCATTTACAACTCCAAGCAAGGTTGAGGAAAATTTTCTGTAAGAACAATATGGGTGCCGGGGGTGGGGGGATGGGGTTACGTAGGCTGGGGCGAGAAAGAGAGCATTGTAGTTTGATGTGAATTATAATTAGTTTGTAGGTAAAAAAGGCACCACTAATGAACACCTGGTTGTGTGCTAATATGAGACCAAAGGGAACCGTAACTTATAAAACATATTGACACTGAAGCGATACAGTAGCCTATGCCATTTGCAAATGCCATCCACTACGGCGAAGATGCCGACCAACGTCGTTGAATGTTTTCGTCATCAATCGTTTCGTTATATCTACTGCTCAAAGTATGAAATCTATTTGTTTACAAATTTGAATATACTTTTAAACGTGAATCGACTGGAAGCACGGTGTAAAAAAAAGTGCTTTTGGTAATATCACCCTGCACTATAATTTCAGTGCTCTTGGTCATATCACCCCGCACTATAATTTCGATGCTCTTGGTCAAATCACCTCGCACTATAATTTCTTCACAAACATCGTTCAGTGTACGCAGATCCCACTAAACAACTGCAGTCATATGTGCGGTTCGCCTAACAGAAATGCCCTGACTAAGATAACTTTATTGATGCGGGTAAGTTGATCGCCCATGTCATGAGCGCAATATTTAAAAAAAAAAAGAAAAAGAGAGAAAGAAAAAACAACACAATTCAGAAGAACATACTTGTTTCGGTGTAATTTTATGAAAAAAAACGATCGGTACTCTCTCTTGGGATCCATAACAATCGATATTGCTAACAATTGCACGGACCTCTATGGTTGCCCAAAATAAAGAAAACATCGATTGAAGGCATACTAACTTTGCCCACTGAGAGCGATAGGAGCAAAACGTGTTAGCTGGTCAGCGATCACGCAGGCTAAGTAGGCAAAATCTATCTACGACCAGACTGCGAACATGCGCGATGCCCACAACCTGCTATATAAGGTTATCACGGCTTATCGGGCACTAGAACGGCAGACGGAGGGAACTCGACTGATGCTTAAGGCGATAAGCCCCTTTGTGAAACTACCTATCTCCAATGATAAAGAAATTCTAGCGAGTGCAATCTGCCCACTTAAAGGTAATCACCGACAGACCGGCGGCAGAAGTAGAAGCATTCATGGAGGAACTGAAGCTTAGGCAGAGTTCTCCGATGTATCTCGTTTGGTACCTCACGGCGGTAGCGGTGAAACACTTATGAATCTCTTCTCGCCAGCACCCTTAATCTATCTGTTACAGGGTTGTTGATTTATCAAACGCCTAGACCAACTATCGCACCAAACAGATGTATGTAGAGAAAATTGCTGCGTTCAATGGTAAAAAGGTGGCCTGTTATGCAGCCTATCGGCGTTCAGTTTCCGGTCGACTCACTAACTTGGTACATTCTTCTCATTCTGCACATTTATTGTGCGCATCGACGACAGTGAATGAGAGGGAGATTCATGTTAGCGAATAATGAATGAGAAGCGGATATGCGCTTCGATTTTTACTGTACGGAGTCAAATCAAGGGACAATTTGATATCTTTTCATGAAATCAGAGAACTGGCAAGGCTGGCACAAATCATCCACTCCAGTAGCAAAATAAAACACAAAAAACAGCACAAAGCAATGTGATACCAAAGCATGCATAGTGCAAAACCATTTCTCAATGGCCACAAAGGGAAACATGAGAACGAAATGCAAATGGTACGAAACCGTATCACAAAGGCCAATATGTCTTCTGGCATCTGTTTGAGTGTGTTGTTGACTTCGCCAACTGAATTGCGCTGTTTTGCAAAAAAGGCAGTTTTTGCAAAAAAACGCGAAACATTATCCTTAAGTAGCCGTGTCGATATTGATTAGGAAAATTAAGTAAACAATCGAATTGCAAATACAATTTGATGAGAAAAAGGCTGTCAGTTTTTAATGTAACGATGACGTCATAACTCTTTAAAAAATCGCAACTCCATAACTTCTCAAACAATAAAACGATATTTTTAAATGTATGAATGTCAAAGTTAAATTTACTTTTTGAAACATGAATAGGGCAATGCTCTCAGTGCTAACATCAATATAGAAAACACTAAGTGTTCGCTCGGCATACCATGAAACGAGCAAATAGCCGATATGTTTATTCGTTTTCGGTTGTCGAAGAACGAACGGATGGTTATTCTCTCGGCTTGCAAAAACCATTAGCAATAGCCATGTGTCACAATCCAGCACAACGGATCACAAAGAGCGTTCATAGGCAGTCTGACTAAGACGACGATAACTATGCATCATCGTTAACGCTTTTGTGCTGTACCCTTCAAGGGTACATAGACGCCATGTATAAGTTGCCTCGAGGTGATTAATCATCGATGAAATATTATATCTCTTTGAATCATCTATTTACTATCGTTAAAGTAACCCTTGCCTATCGACTAAATAAAAGATTCGATTCGATTCGATACATATATTTTAGAAAAAAATAAGGTTTCAACGGTCGTATCATAAACAGCTTAATTCGTCCGGTAACAGTATGGCCGAGAATCGATCCCCAACAACGCACAAACATTTCTATTTTTCCGTGAATAAATTACCGCTTTTTTTCGAAACATTATGAAACGGTTGTCGAACGATTGTTTCATGAGTTCACTATCTGTTATCGTTCACGGTAAGAAAATTTCTCGGAAGTTTTTGTTCTCCCAAAGCTTCTCGTTTCATATTTATGCACTTATAATTGAAGCAACGTTTCTTGCACGTGTACGTAGTGCTCAAAATTTTGAACTGTACAGACCAGTTGCGGTTCTGAAAATCGAACTTGTGAGCATTACTTTTTGCTGAATTTTTCTCCTGTACAGGAATGCTCCTGGACCGTTGTCAATTCTGTTTGGATGTCATCGGACTGTCATGCGTGACTTTTGTCAAATCTTATTACTGGCAGCTCTTCCGGTTTGTCAGATGAAATTTACGGATGGCAAACGTGAACGTGCACAAACGCATGCAAAATATGTTGCCTCGAAGATCGCTTTTCAGTGGCCTCATACGATCCAAAAGATTTCAGTGTAAGCATTCCTTGCTCGTTTAGGCAATGTCACAGTTGCGGCATGGCGAGGTTTCAATTCTAAGTCGAACGTGGTACAACATAGAAATTCTATCCCAAACAGTTCCACTGTGTACCTTTTCCTAGCGGAACGAAGACACCATAAAAGAACAACATGAGGAGCTGATGCTAACTCAAGTCGCTGGGGATCACGCGCACATCTTTCATGCGAATGGTGTAGGTAACACAACAATAAAACCTTTGTTTTTTTAAAGGCCTCAGCCTCATATAAGCGACTGCTTATGTGAATATGTAATATATTTCTCAGATTCATGATGATGCAGACGGTGCGATCGTTATCGCTTCAAAGACTGGCGTTCGCTCTTTGTCAACGGGAAGTGGCAAAGGAATCTTAGTACGTCGTTCGAATCCTCGACGTATCCTGGGTTGAATCCTGACACCGACCCGCTTCACCTGCAAATATTTAGCTTCGTCATCTTGGGGAAATTTTTCTCGTCATAACTGAGCTAACAAGCATATATATGTTGGAAAGGTTGCAAAAATTTTTGTTAACTATAAATGTTTTTAACGTTTCATATATTGTGAACACCGAACGCTACTAATCACAAACATCTGACTAGCTTGCAAGGGAATATTTTCAAAACTAGCTGACTCATATAAAAAGTCGGCTCGTGTCCTCAAGGCTTGATCGAAAAAAAAAGACGAAATTGAAAAATCTAACTGCAAAAAAAAACTAAAACTGAACCAATCGGAAAATTTGCTAACAACATGAATCGTTGCTTTTCTGCCAAGATCAAAAAACAAGATGCAAATATGCGTAGTAATGCAACAATTTGAAGCTTAACCACAATCTATGTGATATGAGATATGCATTCTTCTCTTGTAGCCTTCACATAATGCCTCAACTGTTCCTTACTTAATACTGCTTTGGATATCAGTTCAAAAAAAAGAAGATGATACAAAACGACAGCCATTCTTCAACTAACCGAATTCTCTACGGGTTCCACTTCCGGAGCACCATAAGCTTGCTGTAAAAATAGAAGAACCAAGCAACAGCAAAGCGGAACATATATGCCATTCATCATTGAAAATTTGTTGTAGCGTCTCGTACAACTAAATTCTTTCACATTAGCGTTGGTTTCGCAGCGAAAACAATGTAGCACAGTTTTTTTCTTCGTTTCAAGACGCCAATCAAAACGACAATTGACGATGACTCTGAACTCAGACTTATTTAGATAAATATTTTCATTTTAGTTCGAATGCGTTCGATCGGTTGGTTGTTTACTACAACTAGAATTCACCTCTTCACTTGCTCAATGTTTATCCGATTTTGAGCTATAGTTTTGTATGGCTGAGCTCATTAAGTGCGCAAAAAAAAGTATGTAAACAGTTTCGACTTTGAAGTTGCACATGAACGCTTCACGGGGTTTCAGGTATTTCAGGTTTACACCACTGATCTTCTTTTTCATAGTAGACTAGATCGGAACATATAAGTATGAGGGAAGCGGCAGGATATTGTGTGTGATTTATTTTCAGGTCAAACTAATTTTCGGCTAAACACTGACTGTAAACTTTGGTTGGACAACATTGGTGCTGCTATAAATTAAAATCTCCTCTTTCATTCACTTTTGTAAGAAACCATATAAAATACTGTAATCCCGTACGATAAAAACTGTATTCTTCTATGTTTTTCGCATTACTATCTGGAAGATTCTTCTCATGACAGTTTGTTTATACTTTTAATAAAGCTGCGGCGAAAGATTCGCGCTCCAGAGTGGAGCTTATCTTAAGGGCAATGCAGCTACGGTAATGTAAAAGAATTTGGCAAGACTTAATCCACTTTCATTATTAGACCAAATCGGTTCCATTAATCGATTCAATGATAATTTTCGTTTATCACAGCATTCAGGTCACACTTAGAAAGCAACCATTTGAAAAGAATTTTTCAAACGAAACAAAAACAAAATGAATTGTCGACAGCTGCAGGGCGAAGATGTTTGCGAGATAAGAGGCGATAGCGCGTATTCATCGAGATTCCCGAAGCAATCAAGACGAAGCGCTGAAACGATCACGCTTAACGCTTTTAATATAGCATCTGTATGCACTTCAATAAACAAAACAGATACGACAGTTTTATTTTGAGGATTTCGAGAACATGATACTTCACAGCCAATAAACATTCCATTTGCTTACATAAGCGCCGTTTTTTTGACTCGAAGAATTTTCACAGCGTTTATGTGTCGAACTAATCATTCGCAAGTAATAATTTGTCTCTTATAACAAAGTTGACCGATTGGGTTTGTGGAAAACAAGATGAAACAATAAAAGGTTTTTTAAAGAAATTGTTGAACTGACCGGAATTAAAACAGGTTGAAAAAAGGCTAAAATGATGAAAAAAAAATACATTATTTTGAAGGGAGGCGAGAGTATCGTCCAGAAGAAGAAGAAGACCGGAATTAAAACAGGTTGAAAAAAGGCTAAAATGATGAAAAAAAAATACATTATTTTGAAGGGAGGCGAGAGTATCGTCCAGAAGAAGAAGAAGACCGGAATTAAAACAGGTTGAAAAAAGGCTAAAATGATGAAAAAAAAATACATTATTTTGAAGGGAGGCGAGAGTATCGTCCAGAAGAAGAAGAAGACCGGAATTAAAACAGGTTGAAAAAAGGCTAAAATGATGAAAAAAAAATACATTATTTTGAAGGGAGGCGAGAGTATCGTCCAGAAGAAGAAGAAGAAGACCGGAATTGAAACAGGTTGAAAAAAGGCTAAAATGATGAAAAAAAAATACATTATTTTGAAGGGAGGCGAGAGTATCGTCCAGAAGAAGAAGAAGAAGACCGGAATTAAGACAGGTTGAAAAAAGGCTAAAATGATGGAAGAAAAATACATTATTTTGAAGGGAGGCGAGCGTATCGTCCAGAAGAAGAAGAAGAAGACCGGAATTAAAACAGGTTGAAAAAAGGCTAAAATGATGGAAGAAAAATACATTATTTTGAAGGGAGGCGAGCGTATCGTCCAGAAGAAGAAGAAGAAGAAGAATAGTATTTATTCACATGAATAAAGAAAACTACATGTGGCAGTAAGGCAGTATGCGATTAATTTCCAATCAAATCACATGAGATATTTTGGCTGCATATTACATTATTCTATTCGTTTTCCATGAATTTTCTCAATCATATCGAGAGATTTCTCAATTACCTAATTTACTTAGTCGGCAGGTATTTTTACCTAACTTTCGACTCACTTTGTCAAACACTGATATATGCTAGGAAAAAAAGACAAGATTATTTAAGAACTATTTTCTAAACTTCATGAAACGCTTGTTTGGGAACTTTTACGACAGTTTCAGACATATACTTGAACCATACTTATGCAAAAATTAATGTGCGTCTACTAGAGATTGGGGGGAAGAATGGATTCCGATGGGAGGTTACTGTCATTGCGGGAAAATCCTCGGTTTTTGTGGGGAGTACCAAAAGGATTCCATCCCATTCCATCTTCAGTATCTAAATCTAAAAAATAATTTTGGCGCATTAAAAAAACACTTCTGATGCTTTGTTCTCGTGTGATTAAACGGCTCATTCAGTATCAAAGTTCGCTTCTCACTGCGACATCTTATCAGTGCAAACCGTGTGATACTGATCAGCTGCTTGATATGCCCATACTATTCAACTCCTTATTCAGTCCTCTTTTAACGGCTACTCCAGCCAGAACGCCTTTGGCGTGTGTTGCGAAACCGAATATGTTGACAGATTTTTGCCGATTATGAAACCCATGCAAATGTTAATATTTGCATAGGAAAACCTCATTTTGAAAGATATCTATAAAATGGCGTCGGTTCATGGTTCATTTATGGGAGGCTCCTCTAATGTACTAAGAGAGGTGAATGTGGAATGTCCACATTCCTTCAGTGGTAACCACACCAGTCCGTAGTTGCGTCTTATATGAAATGTTGCATCTTATATGAAAAGCAAATGCCTCTTTTCATCATTTAGAAAATTACCATTTTCGCTTCTCGTTCACACGTTTTAGCTTTCTGCGTTGCCCGATTTGAGACGTTGAAGTTGTACGTTGCATGGGAGTTACTTCATATGGCAATTCAGTGTATGTATGAATTGTGTTTTATGCAGTGTTGGGAATTTAAAAATTCTGTTGCAATATTTCGACCTTATTACCTTAGCGCTTTCGGTGATTTTCACTGAAGAGTTAGACCTCATTTTTTAGACAATTTTTTCTGAATGACAATGATGCTGTGACTTTTTTTCCTAATTTTCGCATACCGATTATCGATTGGCATTGTTGATCGTAAAATCATGGAAATGCTATCATATTCTCTTCAGTCATCCATGTTTGCACAGTCATTCATAGTTGCAACTTTCAAAACCATTTGTGCAAATGGAAATCATCGCAATTTGATCACGGCAAATAATAAATGCTTCATAGGCAGTCTAATGGCAACCGTGTCAAAAAATTCGTTTTTCTTCTCTTTGAAATTTATTAGTTGAAAATTCGTTAGTTGAAAGTTGAAAATTTTGTTGAAAAATTAGTTGATTTGAAAACTTGAAAACTTGAACTTGAAAAATGAAACTTGAAAAACTTGATAAACATGAAAAAAAATGAAAATTAATAGTTGAAAACGCTGAAAAATCATATTCTGAAAACGGCATTTCATCAATTCCACTGACCTATTAGTCAGTGAGGAAGCCTCATCCTCAATGGTACAGGAGCTTGACATAACTGTATTGCATACCTTACATGCGAGTAAATAAACAAATCAATGAACAAGGATATACTAATGTTGTAAATTGATCGTTCATTCACTGAAACTTTCTTTTCTACTGAACAAATGAGCGGCTGCACATAGCTCAACTCATAAACTGTTTTTGAGCTGTTAAATGCGATTTTCTATCCACAGGTTTATCACTTTTTTTAGCCATGAATCGGTTGTCGATTGTTCTTCTGCTTACGTCCCTATTGATAAACGATACTCAATCAAAACTCGTCGGAATGGTGAGTGCAATTATATTTCCGATCATAGTGCTACCAAGGGACGAATTAATGAGTGAAATAATTTCTTAAAATATTTCTTAATTCTTAATAATTAAATAATTTTAAATAATTTCTTAATAATATCCCTTTCTTAACCAAGAGATGAACTAAGATTTTTCTGGGTGTAATTAAGAGGACTGAGATTGTGATGAAACATCTATAAAAGTCTCTTTTCGAAGGTTTCAAATTTCAAACTTACGCGACTAAATGTACATCGTTGTAGAATGTCTAAAATGTTCGCTGCTACATAATTTGTCACTCATTCTTCTATTGCTTGTTGCAGCCTTCGTTTACTTTAAACACACCGATATGTCTATTGCCAAAAATGAAAAATTCCATCGGCTACATTGATTCACATATTTACAGTATGGTTCATTTCTTTCATACAGTAATCAACATGATGAAGAGGAAATGTCCTAAACTGAGATCATAGTCGTGAGTGTGCTGTGCAATTCAAGCTGAAAAGACTCATCACTGATTTGTATGAGTTGCAAAATTATTCTTTGTATAGCTGTGTGCTAACATCTAATTTCTTCACTTCAAATCGTTCGCCTAAAAAAGTATTTTCAATCCTTTAATAGCTAGTCAGCGATATCCCATAAATCATTGCATCATGCTAACGCTGAACGAATTTGCGGGAAGCATGCAGTTGTTAATCATCCGGTACTGGGTAATTTCTTAGCCCACGGAACTTTCAAAATTCTGCTCTCGAATACCACAGAAATAGAATGTGTTGCTCCGTCGTGAATAAAATCCCTGCCCTCCACCTTCGTATCGAAAAACAGTAGCCCCAGAGAATTAAAAGTGTAAGGCTCGAGACATAAATAACCGAGGATAAGACGCGAATATATACAGCACATGCGCGTGAAACAGGCGTGAGATATTCGTAATATGATGCACTAACTTTACGGTTTGCTAAGGTTCGCAAATGTTAATCTATTATTTGTCTTCGCTGATAACTTTAAGAAATAAAAATACTGTGGTCATTGGAATTTTTCTTTTCAATATTAGGGACCACTGATTAGGGTTTTTTTATTGCTTCAGTTAACATCTTGCGTCGAAGCGACAAAACTTTTATTTCTCCTTGTATTATCAGTGTTTGAATCTTTTCATGCTTAGTTATTTTCATGCTTTTCAGAAAACGATCGTTGCTTTCGAAGATTTCGAACGAATTGCACATCACCATGCACCAGGGTATATGCGACGACACACCAAGATTCCACCAATGTTTCCTCAGCAAAAACGATATGTTTTCAAACCATCAGCACAACATGATGCACTTTGATTGCAATCGACGAAAGAAATTGCCAACAAAACTGAAATTAAAACGTCTGAAAGTCGGCCAACATATTTGTACTTAAAAATCGAGCAAAAAAAATGACTTATCATAATTTCGTGAATCAAAAAGCTTACAAGATATCCTATCTTCTCAACTTTCTTCAGCATAAGTGATATATGTTTCATACGGAAGTCGTCATATATTTAAATGAAATCTTCTTTCCGTTCCAATTTGCGAACGAATAATACTGTTTTCTAAAAGTAGCATGCTAACATATCACAGTAATTATTTACTCCTAAAGCATATGCAATAAACTTTTTCGTTAAGTATCGATTTGTCCGAATAAGGTTTTAAAAACTCATATTGAAACAATGAATTTTAAGAGTATTTGTGAGTAAATGAAATGCTATGACCAATTTTTGTTTGCAGTATATGACACGTCATAGAACATCATCATACCAGAACAATACACTGAGAAAATGTTAGTTAGTACGTGGTGATAAAATTTGGCGCCGTGCCCAAATCGAAGAGATTTCGACGTTTAAGCACAGCTTACCATCATATTCCGTATCGAATAAGAAAATTTTTCGATTGAAGAAAACATCACATAAAGTGAAGCTCATACTTTATCTAGTAGGTTTTGAGGGCCTCAACGAATTCTTTTCAAAAATAGATAATTTATCAAAGAAGCTATCCGATGGATAGAGGAGAGTGAATCATCCATATTACATTTTCTAAATGTGCTGTTTTCGATGACGATATCCTACCTCGGCATGGCTATTTTATTGTGAATAAACGCCTTCCTGTGTATGGAGAAAAAAGTACTTCCCATAGTCAACCCCTCCTCCAACACAGCCTCTACATCGAATAGGACACCCTCCTCGTGGAATGGGTATAAATTCCTAACATTTAGGCAGATTTTTGACGTAATCCAGCGTGCAGCAAAGTTACTGCTGCGAAAACCACTTATGACTCATGAGTTTTTGAGAGTCGCATTTCATTCCACGCAATTCTTTGCGTAATTAATTTGCTTAAGCGGCTCCGAAAATGTCCGCAGTGATACGATGACATGACATTTTTGCGAATTGCACTAAAATGGAAGCGACAATTTCGGTTAGGTGCTCTTTATTGTTTTCGTAAAGCAAATGACCAAATGTCAACAACGCACACATCCGAAATTCAAGCACACCATTCATGCTCACAGCTAACTGCGCTGCTGGAGGCGAGTAGATTGTTGCAACGAATAAGTCAACTGTTTGCTTCGATCTACGCGTTTCCGAGCAGTGACTCCTTTTGCATCTCACCATCGGAACGGTGTATACTTCTTAACGACGCGACGATATTAAGAACCTGTGCAGTGTAGTTCAAACGCATCCCCCTGTTTTATGTGTAATAGTGCACAGTCTAGACGAATCGTTATGGTTGTTTGTGTTGACGAATACTTCAGTATATGGGACTCGAACTCACAACGTTCCACATTTCGATCGGATGTTTGCCGAGTGCGCTATCACAGCGAAGTGCAAATCGTTAGTGGCTGGTTTGGTTTGGAACACAGAATTTCAAGGGTTCGAGCAGTGCTTGCGGACACAGTTTATCACTATTATCACTCGCACTCCACGAATAATTATCACTATCTAAGCTCAGCTGAACTAAGCTCTACGATGAAGCCTTAACGATAGTGCTATAACATTACTGCAAGCAGTAAAGTACCGCTTTGCAAACATTTTGAGCGATTACGTTTGAGTGATATTAACGCAGAAAAAAAAATGTTTAACACATCGGTGCACTCACTTCCTTTCAGTGCGTTTACTGGATGCGTCGAATTGAGGCGTTCAAGTGCAAACTTTTAATGATGTTTAAGGAGAAAAGGAGAAAAATTACTGAATCATTTTCTCTAATAATTTCCTCAGCAATATAACCGTTACGACCAAAAGATCGACCACTTAGACGATTTTATCGAATTGTATCCGTTTGAAGCGATTTGCAATAGCTCTCAACAAAGCCGCCACCTACTTCAGCAATACCACTTCATCTAGATTAATCAAATCATGCGAACTATATGGTAGCAGAAGTTTATTGCCAAATCGATAACCAGCAATAGCTAGCTGAACTTTGGTTATACGAAGCAAAACTTTCGTTTTGTGCAAACTAAAATTCTCATATTAAATTGTATATAACTGTATGAAACCGTTCTTCTTTGCCGACTTCTTAGTAGTTTATTTGTGATATGCCCTATAGGTATGTGGATCGCGTAGGCTGCATCAAATTGAACCACCTTGAGCAGCTAGTTGCTATTGCGTTAAGCTTCCCTACATCACCTCACCATAAGCACAAAGCTCAAAGTGTCAATAGTCGTAGGCAAACTCTCGGTAGGTGCGATGCGATGATCGAAGCTTTCATATAAAATCACGATAAATACTAAAGTAAGATGATGTTGGCCGAATCTCGTCAACAGACTAAACTGTTTGATTTATGTGTTCGTGATTTTCTCCGATAATGATCAAGGTTACGATGATCGTCGATCGAGGTCATGATCTTAGGCCGAGGTCACAACCAAGGTTAAGACCGATAATGACCTTCGGCAACATAAAGTAACACTGAAGTGTTCGTCGAAGGTTTTGCTTGAAAATATTTTACTCCAGAAGGCTGTTTGTTCTCAAAACGTTTCCCATTTGGTGTTTTATGCCGATTTCTCATTATGCATCATATATAGCACTTTTACAGCAATTAGGTTGTATCATTGTGGACAGTAGGGATGCCTCCCAAAGAAGGCGATCCTAACACTCGAAAACCTTCAACAATACTGGTTATGATTTTCTGAGGTATAGAACGTTGGGGGGTTTCTATGAACATTGTAGTAAAACAATTACAGTATAAGAAAACATTAATTTCATTTACCATGTTGATTTCATCTACCCATCCAAATTCTTTATGATGATTCGCTTTTCTCAAATTCATTTTCCTCAGAACACAAAGAACTGACATCGAAAGAAGTGAAAAAACAAGAAGGGGTTTATTCATTTATTGGTGCTTACGAATGTGAACGTTTCTCTCGAGGGTAGGAGGAGGACATTTTGTGATCATTTGGGCCACAAAGAATAACGATAGTCTTCCGGTTGCGCGATAGTTTTCTCAGCTATCAACTATATAGAACCAACACGTTCAATGCACTTTTCACGCTAACGTTTAATCGTCTGCAAAAGGTGCGCCGCATTTATTCAATACTTCTGTTCACGCCGAATTCACTCGCATTTCTATAACACTTCTATCGCTTGCTGCTCTCGTCAACATCCCCCCCCCCCCTAACAGTAAAATTCGAAAAAAAAAAATAAATCTACTCGTTGAAATACATAGCGCTTCAACTCCGTTTGCTCGTATAATACTTTATGTGATCTACTTAAGGATTTTTGCTTATCAACTGAACAACGCAGTCAGATTTATTCAAATTCATTTGTTTGCCACTTAGAACGTGAACGCCAAAAGATCGTCCCATGTTTAGAGAAGTTACCGCTAACGTAACGATAATACTATCTAGCTTCTATCACATCCGCTTAGCCAGTATATATTCATGAAATCAAAGTAATTTTGAGACAATGATCATGCAATCGTATGTGAGCGAACACCAAAACCTACTAATCTGAAGCCATTGTATTTCTTCATTAGTATGCAGAGAGTGAAAGAACTTGTTAGTAGGGATACAGAAACCGATGTTCGGATTATAGGTGTTTCTGTTCAACTGCTACCCCAATTCAACCCCCCCCCTCCCCCTCCACTCCGGGATTAAGCTGCTGCCTCAACGCTTCCATGTACACAATCATCAAATGCCCTTAGATTTCAATTCGTATAATGGAAGCTTTGCTAAGCAATGCTATACTCACTATTAAAAATTGTTTTTACGAATCTACCGAATGTAAAAATTGTTTTTACACTGAATTTTCACGAATTTTACGAAGTTTTTCGAAAAAAATTTACCATTTTTCTGCGTAATCATAAAATTAATAAAACATGCATGAATAGCTCACGTCGTCAACAAGGAAGCCATCTTTTTGGTGCATAGAAAATGAATGAATTTGAAGGATGAAGGAATGAGAATGACATTTATCCTCTAAACTTTCGACATCTAGCCACTATAATTATTTTGCTGCAATTTTTTATTAATTTGTTTATTCCTAATTAAGTGCTGTAATGAGGCTTTGAGAACGCACATGCAATATACGTTCCATGCTAATTAATTCAACTATTCAGTGCTGTAGATACCGTCTCGTTCTGTTAATTTTTGGGGATTTGGGGGAGATGGGGGAGATGGTACCATTTCGATATCATTCAGTTATTTTTTGTTTTTAAATTTTGTATTACTTTTAGATCCTCTTGTGGCCTCTTCACATGCATATACACTCTTAGCGAGAATGACAGGCCGATGAGTTGTTCTTTCTAAATTTTTTTTTCATGCCGTACCGATGATGGAAAGTGTTTTGGGAATTGATGTACATTAGTGCTTTCCGTAGAAAATTTCATAATGAAATCAGTATTTCGCAGAAGAAATTCAATTTTAAAATTTCAGTTTGTCGGCTTCCAAATGGCGCATCGTGACGATCCAAAAGATATAATCAATGTTAATGTTGGTGGCAAAAGATACACTGTACGCCGAGGTGATCTAACGGTCGACTCGGGTAGTAAACTTGCCGAATGGTTTAAACCGGGTGTGGTAAAACCAATACCTATGGATAGAGCAGGTAAACTTTTAGAACAAGTAAATATTATATTATAGAAAACACTTTATTTAATAACATCGAAACTACTTTTAGAAGCGGCTTAGTGGCTTCGTTCCTCTAAAACAAAAACATTTTCGAATAGAATGAAATTGCTTTTTTTTTCGACAGCAGCAAAAAAATGACGATGAAATTGTTGTAATCTTAATGTTATGTTCGCATTCGCAATGGTTGAGTAGGGGAATCATAATACTCAAAGTGTTTACCGTACGTCAATCCATCAAGTGTTATTCGATGCTAGAAAAATGCGTTGAGCTAGAAATGTTCATTTTAAATACTCAAAGCAGAAACTCATTTTTACACTTAGTCCCTTACAATCATTTTGATAAAATGGAACAAGAAGAAAAGGTTTAGAACGGGATGGGACAGGAACTACGAGGGACAGAGACAGAAGAGGAACAGCGAGTAACAGAGATAGAAGAGGAACAAAGAGGTACATAGACAGAAGAAGAACGAAGAGGAATATAGACAGAAGAGGAACGAAGAGGAACAAAGAGGAACACAGACCGAAGAGGAACAAAGTGGAACAGAGACAGAGCATTTACCGTATAAATTTGGTAGAAACGGTTTTTGAACTATGCGTTCTTCTAACAGCTTATGTTGACGAAAAAAATTGTTCGTGGAAAAAATGGCTACTCAATTTTTTTTACATATTGGTTGCTTTTTATAGAAGAATAAGTGATCTACTTCTTTTAACGACGAATATTATAAAGAAATTATTTTAGGTAATTACTACCTTGATAGAGATGCGAAAACGTTTCGCTATATACTCGGATATCTCCGATTAAAAAAGGAGAAATTTGTTCCATCACTCGCACTTCCTTCTAAGCCAGACGCATTGGCAAGGTAAACAAATTAATGGCTATTCGGCTTCTCAACAAAGACTAATCTTTTCATATTTCGTTGGGTCAACGAGGTTAAAAGCAATTTTTACGACTTTATTACCACATTACGCGCTTGTGTATAAATAGTAAACGAATTACTGATTTGCGCATCCATGACTCTTCTGCAGTCAAGCAGTTTCCAAAAATAATCCGATTCGAGCTAGCTCAATCTCGTTTCGCAGTTTTCATCTCGTGTAGCCCCTCATAAGCGAGAGGTCGAAGGCGGCGATTCGGTTTCATTTCGGATATTTTGAAACGTTTTCCGTTTCCTAAATTGCCGCATTACTCAACTGCAAATTTCGATCTCACATCCATCAAATATACTCTGGCACTTGATAGGAGGGCATAAGTGTATCCGTATCGTTGACTTTTGAAGGATGTTCAATCCTATTTCTTTCGATATGCCGTGAAATGAATAGAAGAGTTGCGAAGAGAAAGAAAAAGTATATTATAAGTCGAACGGCATTGTGGTATGAGTTTTTTTCTTTTATTTTCCACGGTACTGAGATAGCACGCTAATGCAAGAATACCTTTACGGGCAAGTTTGAATGCATCCCAGCATGCTAGTAAAAAATGCTCTTTGGCAAACTATCTATCAGATCAGCGGATTTCATGAATGTTTCACAGCTGATATAAATACGTACTTTCACTGATCAACCGCTCATATCGAAGATTTGTATGAGCGGTTGGATCTGTGAAAGTACGTATTTATATCTGTATCTGTAAAAGTACTTGTAAAACATTCATGAAATCCGCTGATCCGTCTTTCCTTTTTTCACGAGCAAACTGATGATATATACCTCCCGACTAGTTAAGTTATGCAATCAAATATTACAACACAAACTTCAGTGGTTCTCGAACTGAAATCGTCAAACAAACACAAACAAACACATACACGCATTGAAATCGCGCTGCCATAATGCGCTTTACAAGCGCAATTTTACCAAACAGACTGTAAATAGAACATAAATGTAGGCAATGCTTTGCCTGTGCTCGTGTTTAGTTGTATGAGCACAGATGATTATGCAAAACATTCTCACGATTTTGAAACACTTCATATGTTTACTAAGCTGTAATGATATGCATATTGAACTTGCACGAGGAGTTATCTATTTTAAGGCTGGTAGGTGAATGTGGAGCATTGAATCTCATCGAGCTAAAGGATATGGCGATGTCATTGCTTCGAAAATATCAACAAAACGAGGAGAAACATTTCGTATCGTGCTATGTACAGAATGCCGTTCGCGATTTCGAGCTGTGGCAACTCGAACAAGAACAGGTTTAGTGGACTATCGAACCACGGAATTTGCTATAACCGATAAATCAACGATACGTCGTTTTGGGGAAGTGGAGGGGGAGCGGAAGGGGGCTGGCGGAAGCTTTTATAGGTAAAATGCACGCATACGAACATTTAACAGAACTGCTTTGAGCGCGGTGGAAAGCGCTGTTGTTTATTAGTTTTACAGACAATTTGCTCAGCAACGGCATTAGCGCTGTAACATTTCCTCACTGGTTTTGCTGATGCAGCATGTTTGGTCAATTGCTGATGAAAAACCCTGCGACAGAAACGGATATGGGTGGGATGGAAAAGAAGGGAGAGGGGAG
>JPKZ01000517.1:472718-483880 GCA_000803305.1 Toxocara canis
AATACATATATATTATACATATATGTAAATATATATTTAATATATATGTGCCTACGCATAAAAAGGCAGCGCATGTCTTATTTTTTCAATTTGCTATGGGCCCGATCTTAATAGTAAATAATCATATTCAAATATAGACATACAGTCTCACATAGTGCTAGAGTGATATTTATTGTATCCGCCTTTTCCTGAATAACCGCACTTTATCAAAATATTTAGTGAAGCGAGGATGCTAGCAAATATTTTGAATGAGAATATTTACTGGCATTCTCTTGCTTAACAATTGTTTTATCATTTTGATTGACAGATTTATTCTTGGTTGGTTTACGCATATATTTTTGTGTTTGAGAAATCTTGTTTGTCTGTGTATGTCTGAAGGCGCCTCTTCATTGTTACTTTTTAACAAACAAGTAGTGTACAACGTATAACCTCCATTTATAAAATTATATTATGCAGCGTCCTAAGATGACCATTTAAAATGGTTTTTTTTTCTAACTTATAACATTTTAAACCTATCTTCCCCACCTCCTAAATTTATCAAAACCCGTTACAAATTAACTTACTTCTATGTGTAAACGTTTCATCTCGAGCCGGTAGGTCTATGTAACTAGTACGTATCGCTTATGATCGGCAATGGGCAACGGAAGTGTTTGTTTGGTATAGCGAAACGCGGCAATGCCCACTGAGCACCAATCGCGTCCTCGCTTCGTATGTGTGATAATGGTTTCTGCGTTTTATCGATCTCACACTCCACACTCTACCCTGCACCCTTAATTCAAAACTCTTTTACTGCTATCATATTTTCATTTTCTTTATTCCATTTACCATTCATATACAAACAAACTTTTATTTTCATTTGCTTATTCTATTCACTTAAACTCATCTTTAATCTTTAATTTTTTTAAATTTGGTTATTTTATTCATTTAAACTAATCTTTGATCGTCGCATTTTTGTGGTTGATGAAATGAATTGAAAAATTTGAAAGGAAGAAAACAAGAATAAGTAACAGTAGAGATTGATCTGTTATCAGAGAGTGCATCCATCTTTAAGTTATTAACCTTTTCTCTATACTGCTTTGCTTCAACGTTGAGACCCACGCATATGAATCGCCAGGATTTTCGAAAATTTTTGCGGGATTATTATTTTTTTGAGGGGACAAACAATCAGTTTTAGTAATCCGAAAGTGAAAGGGTGCCAGAAATTTTCTCGTTTTGAGACGATTTTTCGAGATAATTCTCAAAAGATTTAAGCAATTATCTATCGAAGGCGGATCACTTCGGTCATATCCTGAAATGCGATTACTCTAATATCTCCCTTCATTGGGGGCTGTACAATAGAAAGAAGCGAGAATGGAAGGAAAACAGATGGCCATTTCTAGTCCAAATTAAGTTCTCGTCTAAACATCGCACTAGCTTCGAAAATTTTATTCTTATTGCCAAAAGTTCACAGAAGAAGTGGATAAGTCGGTTTTTTTTGTGCAGGTTTCTTGTGCGATTACTCATTTGCATATATAGTATGTTTATTCAATTACAGGAAAGAAACTGCTGGTGCAAAGAGACTTTTGTATCGTTTACTTCAAGAACAAGTAAGTGCTTGTTGAGCCGAAGCGAATGAGCGCCATAGCAGCAGTGGACGTTGTGCGTTGCACATCATGATACATCGCTTTTTCGTATGGCTGTTTTTCGCATTTCTTTCGCTCTTCAGCGGTACAGCACTACCTCGTGAAAAGAATCGCGAACCAAAGGTACATTTCCATCTGCGTAGGGCATATCCAACAGTGGAACATCAGAGATCAGTATGCACAACTAGGAGAGCAGAAGAGCATTTTGGGTGCCGATCATCTGCTGATCAGAGGGATGAACTGATTTGAGAACACCTGAGTGATTATGAGCCTCAGAAATGGCTTCAGACATGCTTCATGCGACCTTACTTTAAAAAAAAACGTGATCGCTTCGGTGATGTGGATTCAGATTGTTGTGACGATGTGCGCTTTAAACGACTTTGATCATCGTACTGACCGATTTAATGTAATGAGTACTCTGCAAATTTGTTGATCCGACCGCTTCCACAAATCATTCATTGGAAATTCATTTCTCTGTGATACCACTAGTGGAAAATGCATTAAAAGTTTTTTCATATCTTTGAATGCTTCGAAATCTGCCCGTGGTCAATCAATCGCTTTGAGACCGGCCATTAAACATGAATCTAGGATAGAAATTACAAGTACCAAATTTTTCCGTAATTCCAGCTTTAATGGCTTCGTTGGTTCTGATAGAACAAACAAACGAACGCACAACTATGGAGGAATTATTATGTTTCAAAAATTGGTTATACAGCTCCTTTGCATGAATCTTTCTTTGTGATATTATTGATCACCAACAACTAGAGGCTTACATCACTTTTTTTTAAAGCGAGTCCACAATATTTTTTTGAAAGTAATGATTTGTTTTCGAGAATTTCTTTCCGTCTCGACTAAACACTATCATCGTTTTCCGTATCTCTCGATCATCTATTATCATCGTTTTCTCAACATCTTGATCATATCATTCTCTCCATCACACTATCAAATATCGTAACATATTATTCTCTGTCAGAGACGATCATCCCTATCGCCAACGTCCAATTTGCATTATCCGAAGTAGTATTGGTTGTATCAGTTTTTTATTTTTAAACCCATTGTTTTTTTCATTAAGACAAACTTTGAACACGTATGACAAAATGATATTTCAGCACAATGCACGCAAAGAGAAGCGAATAGTTGAGGCGAATACGAGACGTCAACGAGACTATGCAGTCAATTCAAAGACTTCAAAGCAATACTCCATGGTACCAATGCCACGTAAACGGCGTAGGTAAAACAATCCGTAAAAAAAGCGATCAACTTGCAAACCTGATATCATAGGGCAATCAGTACAGTGCCTTTGCTTGCCTGTTCTATGTACACAACTCGTTTAAATAAATATTTCATTGAATACATTCTGCGCCACGTTGTACCGAAATGAAAAATGTTTGGTGGTTTGGTTTTGGTTTTGTTATCCTTTTCGCTAATTAAGCGTCGTTTCGATTCTCGTATGTACCCTAATGCATATAGGCGACGACAGATACAACAGCTGCTTTATAAACGCGGTGATAAAACTAAATAAAGGATCAATTTCAACACAGTGGTCAAGCAGTACAAACAGTGGACGTTTAGGAAGAAGCTAATATGCTAGAAATCAGTTGGCGCTTATGACGCGAGAGTTCGAAATAATGCAGAAAGGATTCGTCATCGCATTGGTCCCAAAATGGGGGGTTGCGGGGAGAGGCAGGGGGAGAGTGTTGGGCGAGAAAGTGAGTAGCTCTCGTTTCCGATCGAATTTCGTACAACTTCAAGGATTCAATGATATCGCTCATGCCCCTTACAGTCGTTTTCCTTCTTCGTCCCAAATCTGCGTGGTACTACCGGTTCACACCCCTCGGACATTGAACTTGGTTAATTAAACGCAGGTGTAAAAGACAGCGCGACAGCACATATGCATGAGACGCGAGTATGATGCGAGGCAAATAAATACATGTGCTGTTGATGATAGTTTTACGGTGACAGGCAAAAGGAAATAAAATGACCGAATTATTGGGGAAATCTTTTCGACAGCGAAATATGTGAAGAAAAGGAAAGGAAATGGAGAAAGCGCCGGCAATTAGTGCCGCGCTCACATCGCTGAAGACGCTTACATGACAGATGAGCGATTCCTTCCATCCCCTCATACCTGTCATGAAAAGTAAGAGAGAATCTAAAAAGAAGTGGTGGCAGGTGCTCGCAATGCTATATGTCTGAGCCATGCATGAGCATCCTCCTCTTCATCAAGCTGACTGAGGGTAGAATGACTCGCAGATTTCAGTTTTTTTGGGAAGCTGATACCCGGCTTTGAATGAAGGAAATGAAGCACAGGAGGAAGTTGGAGATTTTGCAAATGAGCGCAGAAATTTTTGGGGGTATTTTTATGAAAAAATACAGAAAAATTTGAGTTTGTCAGCGTTTCTTGCGCCTTTATTGCGTTTATTTTTTCACAGTTTATGAACTATTCATATTGTTTAAGACTTTTGCTGCGTACCCTTAAATTGCGGTCGAAATCGAATCTTCAGCAAAAAAATTACGACCCTCATATTTCGGTCAGATTTGGCAACCTTCAAAAATGCGGAGCATTAGCAGGGGTGTAATCATCAACAATGGGCAAACCTGAGGAAAAATGGTAGCCTCGACTTTACTTTGACTCAAAAAGATTAGTCTGGACTCTGACTACCATAGCTTTGAGAAAGAAAAGGTTCGAATCCGACCCAGAATAATGCTGCTAGCCTAGGCCGGCTTCTTGCCTCTCCTGATGTTTTGACTTCATGGAGTCAACCCAAAAGCCACCCAAGCAGTGACGGTCGCTGCATTGTCTACAAATTTAAAACTTAGTTTCGAAACGAATATTCGCAGTACAGTGAAAACACATGGCGGCTGGCATTCTGCAATACTCACTTAAGTGCGCATGATTTTTTCATTTGGTCGGCCAATCCATGCTTTCAGTCGAGATCAGTACTTTTTCCATGATTCATTTTCCATGGACTGTGCTTGCTGAATTCTTCGGCTTCAATAATGCTCATACAGCTTCAGTGAGCAAAGTTTGATGTGGTTTCCTCATGGCGATTTTACTAGGCAGTAATGTAGTGACGATTGTTATGCGTTGCATAACGCTCCGCTCACCCGCTAGTAACATTTTAGGCAAGGGTTTGGTCGGGGCTGTGTGCAGCTGGACTACGAGTTGGTTCTTATGGGGTGGTGTGGAGGAGGGATGGTGTTTTCTTATTGGATGTGGGGTGGCATTGTTTGAGGCGGGAGTAGGGGCGGGGAGGGGTTGGAGGGGGGTGTCGATGGCATTTCTTTAAAAGACGAGCGAGATGCGTGGGGACTGTGTAAGCATAGCTGGATGAGGTGACGAATTCAGATCCAGTTTTCGGCGTGACTCAGCGTCTTTGATTTTGTTGTTAAAGGTAATGAGATGGGAATTAAAGTTGAAGTACTGTCGTCGTGTTACTTGCTTGTGTTGCCGTTGTTGTTTTCTGGCTGCTTCGGCTTGTTTATTCCATCGCTCGTTGCCTGACTTCGCGCTGCGAACTGAGCATTCATGATTTAGGGCGGTTTTTTTTCGTGTACATTTATTAATTTCATAGCTGTTGAAGTTTACCGGTTGTCCTTACGCAGTACGAATGATTAATTCATTTGCAGCCGCATTTTTCAGGTTTAAATTCAAGTAAGCCCCAGATAAAGAAGTTAGGCCACAATGGGTCGTATGCACAATCCAGGAAAGGGTATATCGCAGTCGGCGTTGCCGTATCGTCGTTCGGTGCCAACATGGCTCAAGTTGACAAGTGAAGATGTGCAGGAGCAGATTACCCGACTTGCAAAAAAGGTCATATGCTGTTGTTGAATCATTTTTCTGGATCGAATTCGACCATGATGCGTTTTTATTAGTTTCACTTGTTCGCCGTATCGTAGTAAGGGAACTTTTAAGATCCATAAAGAAGAAATTGATAAAAATAAGACCGTGTTGTAAAGGAGAACTACATGGCGAAGTCCGAAGTGTAGTGAAACTTATCTCTCTTCCAATTCCTTACGTTCAGAAGCACGGCGTTTTGTCGTCAGTGCGTATATCGCTTTACGTATACGAAAGGGAGTATGTGGAACCATCTGTCATTTTCCTCGTCCCTTTCCCGTCAAACTTGAATGAAAGCAGCAGTTTCAAATTTTTATGCACTTTTCCCAGGAACTTTCCGCTCGTTGCCTTGTTTAATTTGCTCTTTTTTCCTCTGAGCTTGCAATTTTCCCGCACGCCACCCACTAGGCCATTTTAGCGCACCATAAGCCGCAGTTTGTGTGAGCGCTTGAGTTCAACGGAGCCTCCTTCTTAAGCGATCTCTCGTCACACGGCGGGGAAGTCGCGAAATAAAGGAAGGCAGATCAAATGTTTTCACTATTATAGTGCATGCTGGTGCAATTCTTTACTGCATGTCTTCCCGCCAAGTGTTACATTTGATGGCATACCGGCTTCTCAACTAGGCTTAGGCGACACTAGCGACACGGCTAATCCAGCTTGATGAACACTCGTTTGGCGCATTTGTCTTTTAGGGAGGAGGGGATGAAAATGAGACTAGCAAGTGTTCTCCGCTGTCTTCGTTGCCCTGATAAGTTAACTGCGCCTTTCCGCTCAGGTGTGAAAGAAAGGTTCACTGGTAGATTCAGAGATTAGGTGGGAATCTACCACTGAACTAACTAACTACCACTGAACAAAATCCGAATGTGTTCCTAACTCCAAACTCGGAGTTAGGATCACATGCAGAACTGGTGGCCTGAATATGGAACTCTGAGCTGGGCTAGGGGATCTGCATTCTTATTTTGAACGCGTCTTCTGGGCGTCCTTCGGGAACTATCGTGTATCCCAGTCGTTGTACCATTTTAAGCAATGTATCGGGTATCAGGCGTTGAATAAATGATTTTTAGGGTTTGAGACCGTCGCAGATTGGTGTCATACTGCGTGATTCGCATGGCGTTGCTCAGGTGCGTCGAGTTACGGGCAACAAAATTGTGCGCATCCTTAAGAGCAAGGTATGCTGTTTCTTCTTTGCTCTCGAACGCATTTTTTAAATTACATGCTCATAGACATCTTTACGGTGTCCTCTCGCTCCTTTTTAAGGAGCTGCCCCCATCCAGGTCAGTTTCTGCCCCAAGCATGTTACACTGGCACTTGCCAGCTGAGGTCAGAGTTGTGTGGGATACGCAAACATGATGCTAGAGCCGTTTAGTTGCACCAACTGTATCACGATTTTTGTATTTATGCTTTGAGAAAATTGTCGTTAGTCATTATTAGATACTGACTGTTGACTGCTTTAGTTGTTTTATCGAAAGTCGCACAGAAGCGGTGGCGCTATATTTTTGGTATCATTTGAGCACTATGATTCACCTCCGCCCAGTTCATCCATTACTCTCCTTCCTTCCCACCGGCTCCTATCATAACCTTCCCTCTTCATACGCATCCCCTTCTTGCAGTTTTCCTTTCTGAGCAGAGGAAAGCATGAAGTATGAGGGGACAAATCATTATTTTCACCCTCACAGTGCTTGTTATTGGACTTATCCATGACAAGTTTTCCACAACGGTGATATAGCGTTGATTTCGACAAACTTTCTAAAGTTTCTTCTACTACAGTTTTGGAGGAAATGATGTAAATTGGGGTTCTGCGTGATGGCCAGTTTAAAAACCGCAGGTTTTTAATTTGCTTTGACGCGAAGAAGACGTTCACTTACGTTCTTTTAAAGGTTAACGTTCAGTCACGTTCTTCTAAAGTCAGTTATGGCGTTACCACTTTGCCCGTACAATTTTCTGCGACTTCCACTGGCGTCTTAATATTTTTACCTTTTGTAACAGACTCCTATCGAAATTTTCGGAATTCTATCATGAAATTTCTCTGCGGTGTTCATTTGCATTACTGTTTTTTTTTGTTGAAATCATACCACTGACATACCGCATCTTCTATAGGGACTCGAAAAGTCATTATCGCTGAAATTCATTCCTTCAGGAGATGTGTAAATGAGGAAAGGAGTTTTTTAAAATAGGTGACTGTTGCTTCAGGGCATGGCACCCGAGATCCCTGAGGATCTGTACCACTTGATTAAGAAGGCTGTCAATATCCGCAAGCATCTCGAGCGCAATCGCAAGGTTTGTTTTTCCCTCTTATGCAGCATTCTATAATACGAAACAAATTCATCTAGTTTCGTTTCTGCCAAAGAGTAAGACGACAGCTGCAGAGCTTTTGTGCAGGTGATGGTAGGAATGAATGATTGGGTGGCGTATTGTGTTAGTTCCAAGTTCTGACAATTCGATGTTTGCTGTCTTCAGGATGGCAGTCAGATTGCTAGGGCACCGAATTAAAAGTTCGAATATTCGTTTTTTATCAGAAGGGCGGTGGACATTCGGTGCTGCAACTGAAGAGATCAAGAATAGGGATGATCATTAAAATATCGGCGCACATTTAGCTGTCTCCATTCGTTTTTCGTGTTGCCTCTTGTTCATTTCACTTTTGCAGAAGTGTATTGCTTTGGCCGTTCGTGCGGCACTTTTTTCCTGGATAGAATAGCAAAATTTATAGATAAAGTGAGTGAGCGCCATGTGCCATGTGCTTCGAAATGCCTCCCTACGGTGATCGGCCTCCCGTGCATACACGAGAAGAGGATTTCTCTGAAGAAATTTTTTTGCGTCACGATGCTTTATTATACGGACGGGGAATATTCAAGGAGAAAATATCTTTAAAGATGTGTTTTGGCTCATGTGTGCACAAAATGACCGCGCTAGGATGTCCCCATCTTCCTTGTGCGCGGTCGGGAGACAGCCGCGATGGGCCGGCTTCAGAAGAGTATGGGAGAGTGCAGATATGGGGGTCTCACTCTCGCCAAGAAAAGTTCCTTTCGGTGGATGTTGAAATCATCGATACGGCAAAGATGCAGTATAGAACTTCCATCGGTATAATATTTTTTAACTCGTTACACCTTCCATTGTCTCGATCGCATTTGTTAGGGACCCTTGAAATGGTTGTTGCCGTTCGGTGGAACAGAGCCAAGTAATTTAAATTAACCAAAAAGCCTTCCATTGCACTGTAAATTTTAACTGGAGGGGACGAGGGGGAAGAGTTTCTCTGTTGTTGTTTCTGAGGCTGGAACAACAGTTTTACTTTCTTTTATACAAGTTTTTGAGAGCAAACGATCGAGTTTTTTCAATCGAAAGGAGCAAGTGGAACTGTCAAGTATAAATTGTCAGCCGATTTAAGTTTTGCTTAAAGTTCAATTGCTGCTTTTTTTCTGGAGGTTTTATATTGCGAGGCAGTTGACGTGCTTTTATTCTTTGGCGAAGTAGGTTAGCTGGAATATATGGCAGTGTTTAGTCGGCTTCTGCAGATCGGAGAAACGCCTCCCGTAGGCACAGCTGTCTCGTTTATGAGAAAGTTGTTTAGTCAAGGGAAGGCAGAGCACAAAGACACTCTCATAGTGCCCGTCATATGGCATTTTATGATGGGTCTTCCGCCAGCGTGTCACATTCACCAGTAAATAACATTTTGACGAATTGCTTGCTGCATCAGCGATTAAAAATTTGGAAACAGAAATTCTAATGGACGAAACTAATAGTGGTTTTAGGGACAGGCTGATGTTTATGTTATTGAGATTACTTCTGTTTTCTTCCATTAGCAGTGCATGGTAGTGCCCTGTATTAAGGGACAATTTGGATGATTAGACACTGCAGTTGAATAAGTGGGGTTCAGTTCTAAAGTAGTGAGAAAAGGTGGTATAAACTAGGGTTTCTTCCGAAGCTCCCTGTTCGGTATGTCACGTGGCTGTCGGCAGCGTGGACGCCCGTAGCCTGACAGTCTCTGAGCTCGTGCGACCCGCCGCCATTTAGGGTTTTTTTGCTCTCGATTTTGTCGTCAAGAAATATTGGGGTTTTCGGGATTTGGAATCAACGATTGCGAAGTACACTGACGTGCATCCTGCTGCATAACTAAAACGATTTCAGGACAAAGATTCGAAGTACCGTCTGATTTTGGTCGAGTCACGAATTCACCGTCTGGCCCGTTACTATAAGACAAAGCGCCAATTGCCCGCCACCTGGAAGTATGAATCGTCGACTGCGTCAGCTCTCGTTTCATAATTGCGCTGTTATTTGATTGAATTGTTTCGCAGTGTGCATTGCCGTGTTATTGATGTTGAGCTCAGTAAAAGTTTAATTGTTGTTTATTCATGTACTGGCTAGGCACATAAGTAGGAGAAGGGTTTGGAGGATTGCGTGGAATCAGGGTTGGGGGGTGAATGGGCTGAGGCCTCCGGCAGTTTGGAGGTTCGTTAGTATGATACAATGTGAGTGCTGGGGATTTGAAATTGGATATTACGAAGCCAACCGTAGAAGTAAGTATTCGGATGATTCTTTGATGGTGCGACGCAGTTTTCGGGGGCAGTTTATTAGGAAGGTGGGGAAGATCGGAACAAGCGAGGTAACATTTGCCTAGTTCGGTCTATATCTTCAGAAGTTATTCTTCGAAATCATAGCGCCATGTAGGTTATTGCAAGGATGATTCTCCACCTGTATATATGGGAAGGTGGTTGTTCATGATAGTGACACTTACAGTGGGATAGGGAGAGGAGGAGGATAGAAATTCGCTTGAGGGGGCGGGGATAGTACAATAATGTGAGCATTTGAAATCTAGCCAGAATTGAAGCATCTGGTGGATCCATGTGTTCATTTCTGGGATGGAGGCGGCAAAGTTCGTTGGGTGGGTTGTGGATATGAAAGCCTGTGGAAGAATAAATATTGCATTTCATCAATCAAAAAGCAAAGTGTGCGGGAACGAACCAGTGCTGCCAATGAAAGGAAGGTTGATTTGGTTACACCTTGAGGTTTCATCTTTTCCTTCCTCTAATGGGAAAGAGGCGTTGCTGTATATGCTAGCCGAACACTGAGTATCAGATCAGCAGTATTAAGTCGCCAAATTAAGGGATACTTAAAGAAATGAAGGATATTTAAATATTCTTTAAAGTGTTATTAAAGGATAATTAAAGAATGCTTTAAGGGATACGTGAAAGAATAAAGAAAAAGTAAGTCATACTTGGCGTGCTAGAAATTGCTTCTAGGAACACGCTGTAGTTGGCAAGCAAAGGAGGGAACCATGTAATCGATTTACGTCTCTTGTTCGTTGGCTGCGATGACTTTTGAAAACATGTTTTGTTGGATTTTAAGCGTTTTTAAAGCTCTTAGGAAGCTGGCTATATCATTGCAAGCAAGCGATAGCACCAATAATTGGAAGCAGATCAGCACAGTGGCGGATGGTGGGCCAATGCGGTTGACATGTGCCTACAACGGCGATTGTGTATATGGTTGCCGTGGAGATATGTAGCAAATATGAAGCGGCATACGCTTTGCACTCACGTCTGTTTATGTGCTTTGCGTTCGTTCGACTATCATAGCTGACCGTCTCTCTAGTGATACCTTACACTGTTTATGAAGGTGCGTTGCTTAATTTGCCCTCCAACTTCTCGAATTCCTCACCGTCAAAATGAGAGCAACGGCGGAGACAAAGAAAAGAGGGGGGGGGGGGGGGCCCC
>JPKZ01000517.1:485097-512665 GCA_000803305.1 Toxocara canis
ATGAGGAGAATTTCTGATGCTTTCAAAGCATTACTGATAGACCGCTAAGTGAAGCGGCAGCGGGTGCAGTTTTGACGAATATTCTACACGATAGTTTTTGGAGGTATGTAGATGGCGAAATGACAACATTCGATAACTTCATCCTATCTGTCACAGTCTTCCGCTGTTGTGAATGAGAAATCGCAGAGCAGTAGAGGCAAATTTTAGTTGTTGTAGAGGCAACGTTTATCAATTAGTTACCGCATGTTCATGTTTTTTATATTCTGTATCAAATAAAATCTTTATTTTTGATGATGCTTCAGCAATATATTGCAGCGCAAACAAGCATGTAAAGGTGCTCGATCGAAACGGTGGAATTTTAGAGGAAATTATTCAGCCCGGGTAGGTTGTTTCTTGCTCGACTTGACTTGGGCAGTCGATGATAGTGATTTGTTTATGATAAGTGACCGCATTGATAACGGTGTTAGGGCAAATTTTCTTTTGTTGGATAACGTTACGCCTTTTAAAGTCCTATATTTAAACTTTCGGCTTTATAAAATCAAATTTTCTAATTTGATCGATAAGCATTTTCGAGAGTGAAACGCATCATTCGATATCAGTTATTATAAACATGCAAATTTCGCACATTAACAAGATTCTGATGGCCGAAACTTTTTGAAATGTTTAAGATTTGTTCTTTTAGCTTTTTCAACCCGTTCTAGTTAAGATTTTATAGTGTCGTATAATATCTTTGTGCATAACTTAACTGTAGCTAATGATCAGAGAGATTGCAAAACTTACAAAAGGCATGATGGTTTTTGACGATTTCTTCATGGTTGTTTGTTGTGATGAGATGGTGGAAGTATTTTTCTTTTTTTTTTTGAAGGTAAAAGTAAAGGTGAACTCATAATGCTCGTTCCAAAATTAATTCAGTCATTGGATGTATTTCAGACTGGTTACTTCGATGACGTGGGATAAAGATGGTGATTTGCTCGCCTTGACCAATGATAAAACGACTGTTGTTACTTTATGGGAAGTGGGCACCAAAAAAACCGAAACACTTGACGCTAGCATGGGCAGCAAGTGAATTTCAGTTTTTTTTACAATTTCATAAGAAGCCTAATGGTACTTGTGTTTATTTCTTATTCACTTACGTAATAGTAGTATTTAAGGTGAACTACAAACATTTCTTAGGAAATTTTTTTCGTTATGCGAATGAATTCCAAGTAGATGTGAACACTTATCATTCTTATATTCATACCATTTAGCTTTTGAATCTGATTGCTGATGTTATCGGCAAAGTCAATATCCTGTCTGAAAGTGTTCAATTAAGCGTCGCTGATTGGTCATTAATGAATTTTAGCTATTAATGAGTGATGCAAAGTGATGAACATCCATGCGAAGCTTTTAAATAGCTTTTTGGAGTGCTAATCAAAAGTAGCTGCCACTGAACTTAGCGAAAATGGTTTTCATTTTCACACGCTTGTTTGAAATTTTGCTCTTTTAGTTTGCTTTTTCTTCGCAAATGCCGCATACATCAGTATGCAACGAAATCGGCTCTTTGATTATAGTTGAACTGATAATCGAATTGCAGAGAATTGCAGAGATAATAGATCGTAATAAATAGAATCATAATCGAATTGCAGAGAATTGCAGAGATAATAGATCGTAATAAATAGAATCATAATCGAATTGCAGAGAATTGCAGAGATAATAGATCGTAATAAATAGAAACATAATCGAATTGCAGAGAATCACCGACTTTTGCATTATGGTCTCGTAAATCGCCAATTTTAGCTGTTGGTAACACTAAAGGAAATCTTATGATATACAATCATCGCACGTCCAGGTATGATTCTTTTCAAGTAAATCCTATTCGCTTAGTTCAGCAGCACTATTTTTATTAAGCAATTGACTGAATGCCTATTATTTTTTTAATGGTACACGCAGAAATTATAAAAATGCTATCACACTTCTTCCGCCTCATGAAAAGGTTCGTAAAGATTTGTTTGAAGTGGCAAGAGATCGACAACTTGGGGTCACACAATACGGCATCTCGATCGGCATTCTTAAAAATTTCTTACCGTAGTTTTTTTTGTCGCTTCTGTGATGTTTTTCTTCAAAAAGGCAAAAAAATTAAAGCGATCTTCAATTTTAGCAGTTATAGGAAAATTCCGGTATTGGGCAAGCATCAGAGGGCGATTACATGTGGTGCATTCTCGGATAGCGATCTTCTTGCGTTGGGTGCAGACGATGCATCGATTACGGTAAGCAATATGGAAGGCGATTCGATATACTCGTTCACATGCAATTCTGACCCGTCGATGATAAAATTCAACGACCTTAGAAGACCTGCCGACAAAGGCGCAAAATCTGACACAATGGTAAGCATGTTTCCGTTTTGATATATGAGTTATTTAGATGATGGGCACATTTTTTTTTGTGCTTTGTCACTGTTTTAATTTTCATCGTATATTTTGGGCAGAAAAAAATTGTTTCAAATCATAATGGCTTATTTGTGTTTAAAGTAAATGCCATAAAATGTTAGAATTGTATATTCTGATATTCTAAAACGTTGCAAGACGATGTGATGCATTCGACTGACGCTCATGCGTTTCAATGGTTCATTTTACACAACATTTAATTGCACTTGCGCTCTTGTAGTTAAACGACTAGCAGTTAACATCCAACCGTTGCTCTATGGTCGGCAAACGGAATGCGAACACTGTCGAATATGGCCTACTGAGCGGAATAAAGCGTAGCCGTTTTGAAGAGTTTGAGTGTTGCATACGATTGGCTTAGCAGCAATCTTAGCGATCAGTGAAATAGAAATGCGACAGAGGTTATTTTTAAATGATATAGTTGAGTGCGGTGCTCGGCAAGAAGATCTTGATGTTGGTCAGCTTAAGCGATTCAGAGAATCCGATCAACTTGCAATTCCAGGCTCGATACGGCGACATTGTTTCGTACGTATGGTAACTACCACTCTTGATACAACTTTCAGTTTTTTATTCGCCTTTGTTATTATTTTTTTCTTTTAAATACTCTAGCTCTTTTATGAGTAATCTAATGCATAATGTAGTCAGTGTATTATCTCACCAACTGCACTATTCTTTCTGAGAAAAATTCGTTTAAAATGAATTGTCGAAAAAAGACTCTTGATTATATCAAGCGAAAAATTGGTACGAAGTTGAAGTTGTTCACCTTATATAGCGATCACGAACTTCACGTAAAATTGTAAATGGTTTAGCAACGAAATAGAAGGTTCAAAGGAGATATGATGTCGTAGTAAGCAGATGCGACTCTTGTAAGAAGTTAATGAAAAATTGTATTATGAATGGGCGCACATTATTTGGTCTTATCAGTAGCATTTTTATCATGCGCTTGCATTACCCAAGTATTGTATAGTACCCTTCAAATATTCTGTTAGTTGCTTTCTACGAGCACCTTCTGATACGTGAACGAAGCTTCCAACAATCTGTTGTTCGAAAATGCAGTAGTGGACCTAGCCGATGAGATCGACGATCCGAAGCATTCAGAGTGCGAAAGTTACTCGTCGCATTGGCGACTAGAATTTATATCTATTTACATTCAACAATTGATAAGAAATTAAATTTCAGGTTTTTAGACGGTTATATGTTGCTTGGATTTGATAAGGGATATGTTGTTTGTATATCGGCGCATACCTCTGAAATTGGGCAGGTGAATTTTTGTATGGATGTTAGATCAGTTTTAGTTTTGTTTTCTCAATAGAACCGCAGTTAAAGGCTTTTTTATTTGGAATATTTTCTCTCGCTGACTGCAATGGAATTCATCACTCGAATATTGATATAAGGTTTCTCTAAGGTTCCGCTAAATGCACATCGTTTGAACATCACCTACAAAAATGAATAGAATGCAGTGCGCATTCTCATAATAGTGATATTCCTAACGAGTGGTAATGCGTGCCAATGGATAGCCCGATATGCGTTTTGGCATAGCTTTATCCATCTTCACAGCCAGTTTCATGAACTGCTCACCTATGCTTTTACTGATTCGGCCTGTCGTGAAGTTCTTCCACTAGCGATTCGTTTTTCTGTGGCTCGATTGTTTTCAAAATGCATCAAGCATTCAGCGACCGCCAACTTCCGAAGCAATCGGTTTGCCGCTTTGAAATTGCGTGTCAAAAGTGGTCCTGTAGAGCGAATATAGTTTATAATTACCAAATTACATTTCTCTAGCGTTAGCTGTTTCGAGTTTAAACAGTTGAAACAGACAGACAGTCACACGTATACACATTTATATAGGCAAAGTGACCCATTATGCGCCCATATGGCACCTAAAAGCACATCTTTTAAAAGACTTGAATTTTCTTTTTATAAAGACTCCCTCATCCACTGAAAAAATCTCTTTCAGGAGATATTCTCGGTGCAAGATTTCAAAACGTATTTATCGTACGTCTGTGTGAGCGAAGCGTTCGAAAAAGCGTTGATGGTTGGAGACAGTCAGTAAGCTACCCAGCTTATTCATATTTATATTTGTTAAAATATAAGAGAGCTAGACCGTTATGAATCGACAGGTGAACGGAGCACGTAAGTGCACTTTGAACGGTAACAAAAGGTGTGGAAATGTGGAGATAGTGGAGAAAAAAGAATGCTCACTCATATAGGTGAAAACCCAATGCGTGCACGATATCCTGACTCAGTAACGATAAGCTGATTCCTTATCACAATATGTCCAAACGATTTAGAGGTTACCTGTTGAACGAAGAAATTCGAATTACGGATTTGAGCAGAATTTGAAAGCAATATTAGCTCTAATAGATATCAACACGTAGAGTCGTCCGTTCTCCTACCAATGCTCTTCTCATTCGATTTTCTTAACTATAAACGAAATATATAGCTGTTGTAGGATGATGATGTTCGCCGGCAGAGTACAACTAATTTATTC
This sequence comes from Toxocara canis, assembly GCA_000803305.1. NCBI lineage: Eukaryota > Metazoa > Nematoda > Chromadorea > Rhabditida > Toxocaridae > Toxocara > Toxocara canis. The sequence continues at coordinate 490,006 of JPKZ01000517.1, forward strand.
TTCTGATAATGAGTAAAGGGTGATGATGATAAATGAGGATTTTGCATCGAATAAACTTACTTCTTAGAGTGTTAGCTCGAGATTCAACTCAACCAAACAAAAACTCTCTTGAATGAATTCCGAAGTTCGTTGAAGCTAATAGCAGTATAAGTCAAGCTCGGTTGCACTGATTTGTGGTTCAGCCCTGATAATTTAAAAAAAAAGACTGCACTGGTGCCTATACCTCAAATCTATTCCTCTCATCGATTCAGCTATAAAAATACTGCAAATGAATGATCGGGACTCTTATGACCACATTAAAGCGTTGTGTGAATAACATCACAAATATGAAACATCACAGTGATAATTTTTAACAGTTCAACAGTGATAATTTTCCGTTTATCAAATGCAAAAAATTGCTTGCCTAATTAACACAACAGCAGCACGAAAAGATCTTAATGTAATGCAGAGGATAATAAAATATTCCATTAGGGTTATTTTGCAGTTCCTCCCAATTCACTCATACATTTACTTTTCTCGATTTTGAACTAAATATTCTTATCGCATATTAGCATGAAGGTAGTGCTTGCCTATGAAATGAAAAAAAAAGAAATCAAAAGAGTGAATTTTGCGTTCTTTTGTGTGAATTATTTTTATGGCTGCCTGCATGATTGCCGCACCATCTGCTGTTCCAATTGCTTGCTTTTCAGCATACCTTTATGATGTCTTGATCATTTGAGTCATGATATAATACAAGAAGGTGTGATGAGCAAGACGCGCAATCCGATTGAAAAGCAATCACTTATCATCCACTTTTTTTCACATTTTTAAAAGCAAACCTCACGATCCATTTTGCCTCAAATTGAGTCTCCAGGGCTATATTTTTCATAAAAGTTCTTGAGTTAGTCATATAGTTTTAGGCAATTTTTAAAAGGAATTCTCATTCCGATGCATCTGAGGTGATACAATAATTGCTTTGAATGGCGCTGTAGTCTTCATTAAATAGGGCTGAATAATGATTTGTTGATCGTTAACTTCGTTCCATTTCGAGTGCTATATTCTTACACATTTTTCGAACTGCTCAAAATGCTCACTAGCTTTGCGCATTGTATATGACATCTTTAGATTTTGATGAATACGTTTGACTTCCGGTGGCAAAAAAAAAAAATGTTGCAGACTGAAAATACGTGAAATGAATCAGCTGGGAGAAATATTTGGAATGTATGATATTGAGGGCGAAGACAACGGTAGTTTTGCTTTCGTATTACTAATTTTTATTAATTTTATTATTATTCGCCGCTCTCTTATTACACCACATTTCACAAAAGAACTTCGATAAATGATCGTTTTTCGCCTAGTTTTCAAGCAATTCATAGATAATCGCGATTTGAAAAAAAAAAAAGACTGGGCTGTTTTTGTACGGCATGTATAGAACATAGATTAATACCGCTATTATAAATTTAGAAACAAAGTTTCAAATTTAAAATCTGCATTATTCAAATTTGTCTGAATTCTGTTCAATGAAAAATGGCTTCAGAACCTGTTTTACTGCCGTAAACCAAAAACAACCTTTGTGATCAGGCATAACTTATATACAGTATTGTCTACTGTGACGATGGTCAGAGCTTTTTGCAATTTTTAAATCACTTGTCCCCTTGCAACTATTCTTTCACACTTTAATCGTCACGGTCGATGGTTTCATGTTCCGACTTGAACGCGTTAGGCGCGATTTTGAATGTTAATATCGATTTGTTATGCCTATTTAAGCGAGTGCATACCTAAATTGTAATTTTAGTACTGAATCGAGTGGAGACAAGCGATGATGGGCAACTGATCGCTGTATCGGGAGCCTCAGGCACACTCAACGTTTTCCTTACCAAAATGCCTGTGCTTGGCGCCACGTATCGAGACATTATCGCTATCCTATCATCACTTACTGAGATCACTGTTCTGCGAGAAAGTGAGAAGGTGAAAAAGTTGTCATTGAAGCGTCAAATTTTGTTTAGAGTAGACGGCTCTTAACAGGTGCACATAATCCATATTTAAACCGTTTGAGCCGAACTGTCATCCAACTTTAGGGTTTCCCTTCTGCACCAGAAAATGCTCGTAAAATTGGGAGGGGAGGGTAATGGGTGGGCGAACAGAGTCGATAAAATTTGCTTTTTTAACGCCCAATTTAGAATTAGTCTACTTTTCGAGGAAAATTTTGTTCCGGAAACACTTCTAAAATTTAGGGATTTTAGAAGCATCAGTATTGTCTTGCCTTGAGATTTTTTAAGAGAAGGTGAGCAACTGTGCGACAACTAATTCCGCTGCTGCCAATAAACTTTTCTATCATATCTCATTTCTGAGGTTAAAATTAATAGCTCATATGGCGCACAGATGCGTTCTGCCAATTTTCATTTTCAGGTACCATTAGCAATTTTTTCTGTGAAACTTGAGCCGTCGGTAATCGCCGTTGGTCCTCTTCACGTTGCAATTGCAATGAACAATCGAGCTTGGTTTTATGAGCTTCGTAATGATGGATGTTAGTTGATTTCTTTTCTCAAAGTTAGAAGCAACAATAGCTTCTTTCCGATTCCTAATCCATGTCTTGACGGCATTTGTTTTACCGAAGATGAGTGGAATATCGATGAGCAATTGCATTCTATAGGCACATGGTAAAAGATCGTTTGTTTCCGTTTTCTTGCCGAGAAAAATAGAACACTTCAAAAGAATTCTATAATTTTACTGCAGTTTTTAGTGTTTCCTGTATCGATCGTTTATGGATCCTAATATTGACCATGAGGGGTTGCGATTCGTTAGTATATTTGTTCATAAGGGAATGCAGATGTTGCTAAAGTCCTAATTCTGTTCCAGAAATTTTCAAAGTAGAGAACAAAAAAATTTCCTAGTAAATTTCTAATGAGTTGAACAAGGCTAAATAATTCTGTAAACGTTTGAGCGTTAAGCTACAAGTTCAGTTTGATACTATCCTTAATTGATGTTCGACTTGAGCCTACGTTGAATTCCCAATATTTTATGATTTGCCATCTTAAGCCAGTTCACAATAATGTCGAGATTCTCGCTAACAATTTTTAAACGCATCTTCCTAATGTCGTTCTTTTCAGCTCCAAAATGATGATCTTGATCAAATGATTCATGCACAAAATATTTGTGTTTTTTTAATGACTATTAAAAATTTCCGTTTTTCATTTGGAAAATCATTGAAAAAAAGGCAAAAATGAATTCAGTGATTATGTTTTTCTATAAAAGAAAAGAAATCAAAAGGATCGTTTGAATTCCAATAATTTTTCAAATTTTTTCTAAATAATTTTTGCTATCGTTGAGGTGCGGAAATGGTTTGTGAATTCGAATATATGTCGACCGTTAACGCAATGCAAATCAACTATGAATATGCGGTTGCCAAACTCGATGGTAGAGCGCAATTGCATAGGGTATGTACTTAATATCTGTGGTTAACTCAGGCGGGTTGATCACCGATCTGCATATCTCATCTCATTAGTAGTCTCGAGAATCTTCGACTTTTACTGAATGATCAGTTAAGCTGATCGTTCCGTAGCTTGCAAATTTCAACCATTTGCAAGGTCGTTTTCGTGAAACGAAAACCAAGCAAAATTGAATAACAACTTGCTTCATAAAAATTTTCAACTTTTTTCTTTCTTATATGTTTCTAGCGAAAATTTGCGATTATTTTTTCATTCAAATTATATTGAGCCACTAAGAAGATCGTTGCTGCAAAATCTTTCAAAATATGATAAAAAATCATAAAAGGTATATGTGATATCAATCAAAGTGTTCATTGATTGATCATTTGCAGATGCGCAATCGGCAAGGTGCATACGACAGTGAAGAAAGTGGAATAATGTTTCCCGATTCGGAGCATAACAACGCACGATTGCAAGATATTGGGCTCACCGATAGTTTCTTCATTTATTGTACTGATGTAAGACTATATGCTAGCTTTTAAGCGATATTCATTGATTTTATGCGAGTTGTTCAGTTACGAAATGGCGCTTGCGTTTTACATTTAAAAGTTACGTGCATTTTAAAAAATTGGAAAATTTTCCCATTTTACGTTGCTGATTTATAGGATAATTATGCTCTAAATTCAACCTTCTTATTTTTTTCATTTTCAGTGAGCCGAATTTCTTGCAACTTACTGTAAACCGATTTGGATAAAATTAGTATATCTTTTTGATCACTTACATAATCGATTCTAAATATTCGATTGAACAAATGCAAATACTCGTTGCATAAAACAACGGTCGTTGTCGTATAATGAGCGTTGCTTCAACTACTTCATACGTCTGCTTTGTAGGGTGGACATCTGCATTACTTTTCATTGGAAGACTCAACCTATGTGAACGAGTATCGACACGTTGCCGGCATAAGAATGATATTTCCCGAGGCGGATGGCATACGCCTTTGCTTCTTCGACGACCGTCTTGACGCGTACATCTATAGCCCTGTCGATGACGCTTTGTCCAAAGTACCCAACATCGAATCTACAGCTCATGTACATTTCTTTCATGTGCTTACTCTTGCTTTTTTTAAATCATTTCCACCGTTTCTGTGTATCATCATGGTTGTCGGAAGTCCAAAAAATTAGGGGTTTAGGGTCGTAATCAGAGGATAGTGTTTTTGCGCTACTGATCATTAAAAAATGGACAATTAGGGGGTGATTCAAGTTAAGTTGATTCACACTGGCTTGATTTTTATTCGTACTTGTCATCCTTTCTTAAAGCAGTTTGCAAAAAAAAGGCAGAATAAGACGAGTCATAATTACTTGTGCTGACTTATTCTAAATACATTGTTTGTAGATACGGCTCCTCCATATAGCGATTTTATTTGATTGCACGTCAACCGGCAATAAAATTCCCCCATCCCCCCATTTCGTTCTCAAAATGAGCCTGATGATTGTAATGCCAAAGATAAATGCGTAGAATGCGGTAACGTTTAGAACTATTCTAAAATCTATGTGTTCTAATATTATTACAGTTTACGTCGTGTCTTTGGGAGAATTTCACGGTCGACAGAGATACTTTTGTGATTTGCGACACAAACACACTGCACGTGTTCCTAATTTCGAAGGAGCAAATTGACGGTATTTGTTCACTTCAAGATTCTTACCTTTAGCGCTGAATGCTCGTTCTAGGGCATTTGACTTACATCCAGTTATATCGACTAAATAGTTGAATAAGTCTATGAAAGGTATCTATTATTGTACGTGAATTTTACATGATATTAATTGCTGTTTATAGTGTTTGCAATACTTTTTTGTTTTTATTCATTTCAGTTAGTGCATTTACGTTTACGATTTTTAAAGTGTCCGTTGTTCTTTATTTTTTACGAAGTTTGTTAGCGTGTTTGAAGCACTGTTTTTAAAAATAATATATGAATGAGGTTAGCCGAGATTGATCAAGAACTCTGAACTCTTTAAAAATTGAAGGCAAGAGAACTAGCATTTAAATCCAATCATTTTGAATTGTTTATGCTAAGCATAGGAATTTTGGCTACAAGTAAAATAAGACGCATTCTCTCTTGATTCTGCCACTGCTTATATTTTAAGTGCATGATGCTGAAAATGATTGAAAATGTGCCGTTGTAGAGCGTTTAACCCCCATTAGAATTCTCAGCGGTATGAATGCCTTTCTAGGGAAGGTATATAACTCACCACCGAAGTAAGGACTTCGGTCGAGATAATAGTGTGCTTCGCGCATGGTATGTAATAGCATGATGCTCGAAGGAAAATTGTTTGTTTTATTGAGGCCATTCGTTGATGAAGATAGGTACAACACGTATACCGTATGGACATAAACCGTTGATGCTATGCAAAGGGATAGTGCATTGTCAAACTCAGAGCGGTCGCACAGGTACAGTACTACTCGAGAGTCATAAGACCGATATGGTGCTCGAAGGGAAATCGCCTGCAGCGGTGCGCTAACGCTGTGTTACTTGATAGCATTTTTCCGTATTCCAAGAGAGAGGATAAAATTAAGTGCATGCCAAAAGCATAAAGGACCCACTTTAGCATTGCGCACATCCGTCAGCAGTTTTTCTCTTAAAAATCATTCTGCAGAAAGATTTTTGTATGACAGAAAATTAGCGGTTTTTTAAAAGTACTTCCTAAACAGCTTTGCCAGTAAATTCCTTAGGATCGTCCTCAGGTTTTATTCCCAAGATAATTTATGGATGTAACAGCCAAAAGAATCCTATTAAGTAATTAAAGATAGTAAGGTAATTATGTTGTTCAACACGAAACGATTACGTTGGTAAATTTCCTCTCGCTTTATACGGATTTCTCACCTGACAGTTGTCCACTAATAGATCTGCTTTCGTGGAAATTTGTTCAGTTACTTGGTAGAGTTGGAGACGAGCGTAAACGGTTCGCTTCTCTGGTTTCTTCACTAGCACAATGAATGTTACATAATGAAAGCTGTCTGTTTCTGCTAGCAGCCAATTCGGCGGTAATGGGGGGCCGTTCTCGGGAACGTGGAGATTTTTGTTTGGAAGCTAAACGAGCTATGAATCTGTCCTCAGTCATAACTACTAGTGTGTTAAAATTCCAATTACAATTTTAACTTACTTCAAACTCTAATCGAAGAAAAATAGCAGTTGTTTTAATTTACTCCTGAAAACTAATGAAATGGAAAGATAGCACTATATTTCTAACAGTGGTACGCAAATGAATTCTGTGATCTTCTTTATATGTCTCTTTAAAATAAACATCGCTTCTTTCAGCTACAAAAACTTCTCGATCAAGCGCTCGTTTTGAAAAGGTTTTCTTCTAAAATCTTATATATGTTTTTAGATTGTTTATTAATTTTGCATTGTTTATTAATGTTCGTATTAGTTTGAGCTGCTAGATTGATTCGAAAAATTTTTTCCCTTATATCAAATTATACACTTCAATGAAACAAGATATACTTCTAAATTACTTCATGCAGTCAGCTAGAACCTGATTTTTTTAAACAGATAGATATATTGAAGGTTAAATAATTTGGGTGTTGTGCTGTATTTTGCTTCGTCGTAATCACAGATTCAATTAGCGATATAGACCATCATTGTAGCGCACATTTGAAGATTATGCTGCTTGTTTTAAAATTTCGATGGCGAATATCTTACAGGCTTTAATTGGTACAGCAAAAAATAAGTTCTGCTAGTGCAATTGCAGATGGCTAAATGCGTGGCGAATATGCGATTTTACAAAGAATAAAGAGCACTGGCGTAAATACGCATTTGCGGCGATGCAAAACGCCGATGTGGAGCTTGGTGAGTTGATAGTCGACAGTAATTTCTTTGGAAAACTTAAGCAAGGTTTAGAAATTTCTGAAGATTTTTAAAATTCATTTCTTCCTCTTATCCTCCACATATGTGTTGCTTTTATCGACCGGTCGGCAGCTATTGTCACCGTCTTCTACTTCGTAGTGTGCGCATATTTTATTCCGCAAAGGTCATCGGCAGTCGTTTACTAACTGCTGCGCAGCTATTATGGCAAAATCTGAGTGTTAGTATTGAGAAGAGTAACTATTATTGCTTCGGCATGTTATACGTGTGATGCGCTCAGCGGAAGTTCGCAAAACTGAGTAATTTTAGTGTCATTTTGACTGGTCGGTTTTTGCAAGGTAATATCGCCCGAAGAGTTGCACAGATTCTGTTAGAAGACAGTATTTCAGCAATTCGAGTTCTCAAGCAGACCGATGAAGTAGCGATGGTATGGGCATTGGAGGAGGTGCAATTCATCGAAGAGCGCAATCTGCTAGCTGGTCACTTGTCTCTTATTATGGAGCAGTTCGATATCGCCGAGACTCATTTCTTAAGATCTTCGAGACCCAAGGAGGCGCTTGACGTACTATCGTTGTTTTACTTTTTCTAAACTATTACAAATACGGGTATCGTTTTGAGCGTTGATGGTATTGCTAAGATTGCCTATGTTGTTTAATCGTTGTTCATCAGGTTGATCAGTTGAGTTCGGCTCAGTTGCCAGCCATATATTGCTGAGCAATGTAACATAGATATTCCATAGTGTTCGGCGTAATGACAATCGGCTTAGTAATAACGCACTGGACAGCATGCCGATCAGATGAAATTTGCTTAGAGAAAATTTTTTCCGGTTAGTATTCCACATAGGAACGGATACAAAGGTAGTAAATCTCTTCGATGAAATTTATCGTTTCGTCGATAGCGTAAGGTAGAGTGGCACTAAAATACGAATAGTGAGTGTGTGTATCTCGATCACATTCATCTAAGTCTTTGTTTTGCATCAGCGTCTTTAATTGGTAATTTTTCTTTCCGATGGATGGAAATATGTTGTCATTTGTCATTTCTTTTCTCTAGTCATCACTGCCTTCAGTTGAACACACTGAGGTTGTACGTGTTGCATGCGAAAGTGAAGCAGTGTTTAGATGCGCCGTGATTTGATGCACTGGGATAAGGCTCTACAATTGGCAAATCGATTGGCGCCCGAAGAGATCCCTTATATCTCAAAAGAATATGCACAACAACTTGAATTCATGTAAGTTTTCGAAATTTTAAGAGAATGTTTCTCTTAATTAGAAGCTAGTTTGCCTCTTAAATTAACGAAATCACTGAATATGAACATTGCAACATAAAGTTATTTGATCAACTCATGTGCCATGAAATCGATCTAATGCCGATCGATTTCACGAGCTTGATCAATTGAGATCAATTTCAGACTTGCAGAATGGCTACATTTCAAATTTTTTGGTATATACTATGAAAAATATCATCTTAATAACTATTGGACGAGGAAAGGGAGCATGCTATATGTATGCGACGTTAAGAAAAATGGACAAATAGTGTACTTAATTGGAGTATATCACACTCATAACTTTTTACTTAACTACATACTTCATTTGTTATTCATTTATTTCGCCACTTAAGAAATTTCTTCAGAAAGGTATCGAAGGCTATTGACTAAACGGTTATTTAGACATGTAACTGTAAAGCGTCGAAATTCCTATATTATCGGCCAATTTTTTATCTCAAGTTTCTCCCTTTTCATTCACGTCTCTCTAACTCTCTTTTTTGTCAAGTATAAGCGTAAGTGCCAAATTGTGAGTAGCAAAAGAAATTGTATCCCGACTTCAACTAAAAATCCTTTTGTTATAGAGGTTTTTTATTGTAGCTATCACGAGCAAATATATTCGTCGTGCACCATTGTGGCCCAACAGATATCCGTCAAATCATGTTATTTGCGATCATTACTATAGACTCATGAGATGAATTTCTCTGCCTTAAACTGTCAATGATATCAATGATCCTGTTTCAGCGGTGAATACAGTACAGCGCTTCTACACTATGAAAACGGCGTGATTCAAAACGCTGAAAACGATTCCGAAGAAGTACGTTGATTTTAGTGGCTCAGCATTGAGCTCGCATTGTTGCTATTTTGGAATGCGTTTGCCTATGGAGGTTTTCCTCGGTTTAGAGAATCAAAACTGTTTATAAATGTTGTCGTGGTTCAGCACGAAAACCCTCTGGAAGGTGGGCATGGCTGATGCTGATGTTAGCTTCGCAGCATAAACCATTAAGGCATAATGAGTATCATCCGAATGAAGTGATACCACCAGGTAAAGCTACTACTGATTCTAACAAAGAAAGCCATTAGTTTAGTAGCTTTTTTGTTGTACGGCACCCGAAACATGCTGTTAGCTCAAGCAGCAGAGAAAATTGTCTCTGCTGCATTCAACAGGTGGTAAGAATATCCTGGGATTCTTTATTTCCTCTCTTCTGTTATAGTTGCGTGTATTTAGTTCTGTTATAAATGTTTTTTTTTCTTCTCGTACTGGTAGAGAATACTCAAAGCTTTTCCAAATATTTTTGCGACTCCGGATCTCTGATGGGCTCTTTTTTTGGCCATTGGCCATTTTTGGCCATTTTGGCCATTTTTGGCTTTTTTGGCCAGTCCGGATATGGTCATTTTCCTTTCCATATAAGTATATGGGAAGGAAAATGACGATATGATTTTTTGAATATTTACCTAAAACGCTTTTTCGTGAAGCCTTAGTTTTTTGGCCATAAAACACTTAATGAAGCATATTACGATTAAGCGCAGCAGAAATGTTTGAAAAACTTCCTCGATATTCGTGATAGGAATGTTTGGAAAAGTTCATGTGATCGCAACATGTTTCATTAATTTTGCAGTAAACGTTTCTTGGCGAATGAGGAAAAGAAATGATTGATGAGATTACAAGTTGCAGATTTTGGATCACAACGAAATCTGTAACTCGGGTATTGCAAGGATGAGCATCCGAACTGGCGATATTCGAAGGTTTCTCGATTCTCGTTGCAATTCTCTTTCGTCTAAACCAACAACAAGTGCCCTAATTAATTAATGGTTGTAAAACGAACAAGTAAACTGGTTAGCTTGTAATCAGTAAAGTAATGTGTACAGGCGTTTAGGTACGTTATATAGTTTAATAACACCAAATATCGTAGATAGCATTACGGGACAAACAGGCGACCAAACTAAGTCCACCTAAGTTTTATAGTTAGAATTTACATTCTGGACCTGAGAACGAACATCATCAATTTGCGGTTACGTAGTTTTTTAAGTTCAAAAAAGATTGTGAAATTTATTAATTTCATGCCAGTTTTCTACTTTGCAACATTGCATCAGAATTTCTTCTCCTTTTTTTTTCAGAGGTATCAAAATGGCTAGCGAACTAGATGGACGAGCGGTGAAGAAGGACTGCGCCCTAATTTTGGAACAAATGAAGGTTTATTTTCCAGCAGGCGTTTCATCAACATGTATGGCTGATTCCTTTGATTACTGCTAAACATTAGTTTAAAATTTAGATCGAATCTCCTAACGTGGTCAACAGAGAAGATCAGTCTTTACTGTTGTAGCAAATTAAAAAAAAAATAATTTACCTTATGAAAGAGAGGATCAAATTCTTGCAGCAAAAGGCTCGAAAAAGGAACGTGAAATTTGAACAAAGTAACCGGCCTGATCGTGGGTTCGTCTCCTTGTGCCCGTTACTTCAATTCAAAGTTTCTTCTCACCCCAAGTTTGTCCTTCGCTTGGTACTGCGGGATCGCCTCCCGTCGGACCTTAAACTTGGGTAATTAAACCTTTCTTTTTGCGCGACAAATAATTACTTCTTTCTTATTGAGTCCAATAACTCTTAAATGTAATAGTTGTGCTGCAATTCGTTGGACATGTCAACTAGTCGTCGTTTATTCAGACATTCCTAAATGCTTGTGTCATAATCAGTATCCATTACTTCTTTAGTTATCACGCATATCAATTGTAGCAATATGGCGATGCGGCGTTGCTTTACGAAATGGGCCATTTTTACGATCGAGCTGCAGCAGTGTGTCTCAAAGCGAAAAATTGGTAACTATTCTATTTGAAAATCTCTTTTACGGTCGTATTTAAAAAAAACAATTGCTTTTTTAATCAACGTGCATAAAATAGATGATCCAGATTTGTTCGTTGTTGTTTACAGGACGAAAGTGGGCGACCTGCTGACGAAAGTTAGATCGCCGAAGATTCACGCTCAATACGGAAAAGTGATGGAAGGAGAAAAAAAGTACAAACAAGCCGCAGTGGTGAACTTTTCTTTAATAATTTTGGCCATTATTTCTCAAAATAATTTGACACGACTTCGTTTTTTGCGATTTAGCCTGATGTTGTGTGAGATAAATTCACGATTCGCCATATGAGGCAGTATGTCCACTATGTTCCCCATATAGGTCTCCATTTTTTGGTGAACGCTTAAGCAGAGAGAGAAACGTTGGGTTATTCAATTTGTTATTTATGCTAAGATCAATGACGACTAATGCAGTACCGTAATCTAAACAAAATAACCCCTGCATTGAAATATACTCATGCCAGTGAAAGCGGAAAAGGGCAAACATGGCAAACATTTTGATTGTCATCTATCATGTATACGGTAATTAATAAATATCATGAAATATGCGGTGAGGAGAAAAATAAGTTTTCGAATCTGTAACCATCTCAGTCCTCGTCGCATTTTTCTTATTTCAGGTAATTTTGCTTGTTTCCTTCCCGTCGCTTTTTTCGTTTTATCATCAGTGAAGTGAAAACGTAATATAAAAATTCACCAACTTACCTTACAAAAACTCTAACACTCATTTGAACATAAAAATGACAATTTTCGATAACTCATCATCACCAGTACGATCACATAAATTGACAATGTGAAATGTAACGAGTCTGTGTGAATTGTAAAGAATGTATACGCGAGAAAAAAATTTAGGCATACAAAAATGCGAGGGATTACGATAACTTGGTGAGAATTCTTCTCGATTATCTTGACATGCCGGAGGAGGCAGTTCGTGTGGTGAAAGAAAGTCGAAGTGTCGAAGGAGCGAAACTGGTCGCTAAGTAATTAATTAACGCGTTTTCTTCCTCATATAAACGCTAATATGTTCTTGTTTTCATTCGTTTAAACGTTTACCGTTGTTTTGATTTTGATTTAATTAATAAACTGAGCAAATCAAGGGAAATTTTCAAACTTTTTCCACTCGAACTTCAGTTTCTTTCTTTTTTTTTCATTGATTTTTTCATATCTTAATGAAGCCATTCAACGATCGTTTACAACACATATGGATATTTCAATTGATGCTTATGTTCAGGTTTTTCGGAAGATTGGGCGACCAAGTATCCGCTATACAATTTCTCGTTCTGTCGCAATGTCAGCAGGTAACATATAGTAACTCTACTTGAATGCTGTACTGTATCCTCATAGTGCCACATATATATATATTGAATAAGTAAGTTTATGTATACCATACATATGTATATATATATATATAAACTTACTTATTAATTTGTCCTAATCACAACAAGCCGTGGAACGAAACTGGTAACTGTTGAGTCGTCTGCGTGGCTGAATTTTTCCAGATACTAATAAGCAAGAGACTATTTTTAGGAGGCATTTCAACTGGCCGAGAGTGAGCAAAAGATGGACATTTATGCGGAAGCGATCGACGACGACGGAACCATAGAGCAGTTCAGTCAACTCGCCGAATATTATGCCTCCAAAAAGAATTATTCAAGTGCCGGCAAATATCACTACAAAGCCGGACACTACAACAAGGTTGCATACGAATTTGCTGTTCTTTTGGCTATTGCGGAGAAAAAAAACACTTGGCATGAACTTGCTCATTCAAGACAATGGGTACTTGAACCTGTAGTAGGTAAAAGGTTGAACGAAGTTTTTACCTTACTTACATCATCGCAAGAAATGGTCAAATGAGTACGTCTTATGAGCTTTCCACTTGTTTATTGGTTAGATGTATGAGGATTTGAGCGAAACTTTTTGGATGATATGTACAAAAAAAAACCATATTTGAAGGCAATCGATTTTTTATTGCTGAACGGTGAGGATTCCGAAGCACTGAAAACGGCAATAGAATGTGTGGCAGAGGCAAGAGATCCAGAACTGAGCAAACGCCTTACCGATTTCCTTATGGGAGAAATAGATGGCATTCCTAAGGTATGAGTCCTTTTACACTTCTACGAATGCATTCGTTCTCAGCGATGAAAATGTCATATGCATTAAAGCGCTTAATCAGAAGATAAAGCCATCCTTTGAAATTGTGCAAGGTAAATAGCGACTTGTTCTTTTGGTTCTATGCTGTACGAGGAATCGTCTCATAGTTCTTAGTACAAAATAGACCAGCAGAGTTATCTTTGAATCCTTTTGTGTTCCTTTAAAGAGAGACCTTGTCGGGAAGTAAGTGGGGTCAGGGCTATTCTGGTTAGGTCCTTCTTAATAGAACGTAATTATTCTTTTGAATAGAACCATTTTTCGATTTCTTTCAGTCATTTATTTTTTTTAATTCTTCCGAATTCAACATATTTTTTCTCAATTCGTCACCATTACTCGGTTTATAATGTTTTGAAAACATCAGTTAGATTCATATCGTATTCAGTAGTTATAGCTGATTCGACATTTACAGTTTGGAAACTGCATTCGAATTTAAGGTTCAAAAATATTTTGATCCAGTGCATCCGTTTTATTGCCGGTTCAAATCTAATCATTCAGTTTTTTGTTTTTGCCATGTCACTAGCCTAATGAAGCAGTGGTTGCAGAATAAAATCTGATTTAGCGCTAGGTTACTTTTTAGTTAAAGGCAGCATGAAATGATCCTGATCATGATAAAGCTTAAAATTGTTGCTTCGAACTCTAACTCCGCCGATACCGCAAGACAATTCTTCTTTAGACGCATGTACCAAAAAAAGATGAGTTCTCCAGCTCTAGCTCGGATTCATTCAGAAATAGGAGTTTAATGAGCAAAAAAATTTCTTACTTTTGGCAATATAGCTGTTGATGAGTTTCTCAGGAACAGTATAGAACAGTTTATGGATACGCTAATAACTGTACTGATGTCGGCTTCCAGCTCACAATTAATGCTGATAATTGTTAGGATGCGAAATTTCTGTTCCGATATTACATAGCGATGCAAATGAACAACGAAGCAGCGAAGACGGCGATCATAATCGCTCGAGAAGAGCAAGCTCGAGGCTCATATCGAATGGCTCATCAATTGTTGTTTGGAATGCATCAAGAACTCGTACAAAAAGGAATTAAAGTGCCTTCTGAAATGCAAAACAATCTTATGCTTCTACACAGTTATCTTATCGTTAAGGTACGCTTAACCACCATATAACTTCTTCGTAAATAACCGCTTAACAATGCACTCACCTTGATTGTTTTTCTTCTCATGAATAATTAATTTGTCGCTTGCAACTAATGCAGTGATAGTTTTGCATTTGTAATTTTCATTGTAAAAGTTTTGAATTTTTTCATTGAACGTTAAATTCATCGTCGATTTGTCTCTGCGAGGATTACGCACATACCTGTTCCGTATTTTCAACGACTCTTTGACTTTTAGTTCAACTTTCGTATTTTTTTTAGAATTTCTCTTTCGATTTACCAATTTTCGATCCTGTTCTATACTTATAGAAAGTGATTGCTCTATCAAAAAAGAGCTTTTATTTTAGCATTCGCCCTTCTTACCTATTATGTGAAATTCGCTTGCGCGGTGCATGACCCTTGTCAAACGTTGGCGTAGCTCGAATAATTCCGTTACTTCATATGTATGTGAGAAATGAGAGTACTAAAGCTTCGTGAAGGAGACTTTCCAAAAAGCCGCAACATCAAAGCAGTTTCCGCTGGTGTTTTATACGCATCTAATACCAAAGCCGTATACGCATCAAAAACTGTCGAAATTTCACCATCTTTCGTTTCCGGAATCTTCAGATTGGAAACGGGGACCGGAATGCAAAAAAAATGAAAGGCATGGATTCTAGAACTCGCATTCCGGTGCAGTCCTAGAGGATACGGACAGATTTCTTCGAATCAGCGATAAAGGAAAGCGTTCGTTTGCTCCTTTCTTATATTACGAGCAATATAGCAAGGTTGATCGTTTCTTTTTTTGCTCTGTCGAATTCGTTGGAGCGATGAAACGCCTCAGCATTGCAGAGCTTGGTGAAACGTGGTGAACATATGAAAGCATCTCGTATGCTCATTCGAGTCGCCAATAATATCAGTCGGTTTCCCGCACGTAAGTATTTCGTTGTTACATCGACGTTTCACTAACGTCTAAAACGCTAAAATTTTACAAAAATAGGATCACTTTTGATTCCGTCTATATGTCCTCTCATCCTCTCCGCTCCAAATTATTGGCAAACGTACGGCAAATAATGTGTACCCAAATTTTAACTCCAAAATTATGTCTACTCTAATTTAACAAATATACGGGGTACCTATGAGGTGGTTAGTATAAATATGGATTTCCTCGAGAGGAAAATGTAAGACGTCGATGGAGTGCATTTAGCGTTTAGCTGGAATTATGCTAAGTTATAGAACAACAGCTAATGTCGTTAAGCCACTTTGCCTAGGATTAAAATTGGCAACTTTTTATGCATGTGCTTAGATGTGGTGCCAATATTGACATCGGCTGTGATTGAATGCACCAAAGCTGGCTTGAAGTCATCGGCGTTCAACTATGCAGCACAATTGCTTAAGCCAGAAAATCGCAAAAAAATCGACGAAAAATATCGCAAAAGGATCGAAGCGATCGTCAGGTTTGCATGTGATGTCTCTCTTCACGAAAACATTATTCTGCTACTTTTGGTGATTTTGGTGAGACATCTGTTTGCTGATGTTCATACAGGAAGCTCATGGCAATGCCAGGGACACTCGAAGGTAGGCGAACAAATCATATGTTGTATAATTTGAAAATGAGAACAGTTTGGGTGATAGAGTTGGTGATCACGAAATGTGATAAGCAAAATTTTGATGTGAATAACCAACTATTAGTCGATAGATAGATATTCTAGTTGTTTTATGAATTGCCGATATGTTATGAGCTAAATCCGCATCGTTTGAACCACAATCAGTTGTCCATTTTTTAATAGCAGTCCAACATACGAGCGAATAAAAATATGGCAGGGGGGTTTTCGTAGGCGATGATAATAGTTTTGCTGCAGCCCCACCCCACCTACCCCCTCATAGCAACCATAATATGTGGCTCGTATTTTGAGTCTTTCGTATCTCGCCTTTTTTTTCCTATTCATCTGAGTCAATTGGTTTGAACATATGTTTATCAGCGATCACCTCCGGTTTCTAAAATCGATTGTGTTGGTTATCAACCAGTAACGAAACGAGATCTATAAAAGCAGAATGAGTCGTTGGATTGGATTGTTTTTTTTCTTGCAGGAAATCTGATAGAACGGCCGACGAAAAAGACAAAAAGAGTGCTTGCCCATATTGCGAAAGCGTTACCGAAGAGTCAGAACTTGTTTGCAATTCGTGCAAAAACCTCATTCCCTACTGTATTATTACGGTAATCGTATGTATCTTTATTCTGAGACTCAAACAATTGTACTATACAACACTGAACGTTTTATCGTCAGCTAAAGCTTTAACAAAATTCGTAGAGTTCAGAGTTCAGATACCATTTCATTTGAAATATTTTATTGTTTAGCAATTTAAGCTACTTATATATAGGTGAACCTCTTATGAAATTGAGGTTGACATCTTTTGGTTGACATCTCTTTGGCATCTTTTGAAGGAGTGTTTAACATTTACGTTCTAAAATAGATAAATTTCTCACCGAAGTGATAAATTGAGCATTTGTAGTGATATCTTTTAAAAAATCACAATAAATATGCCAGCCTAATGAATAGTTGTAAGTTTAGATACTAAAGTTCTTTGTTTTTGTCAGCTTAGATTGTTTGAATTTCAGGGTCGACATATTCTCAGTGAAGATTTTGCTCTCTGTCCATCTTGTAATTTTCCTGGCTATTTTTCTGAATTCAAGAAGTTAGTCAATTTTTTATTATTTTTTCAATCGCATTTCACAAAGAGTTTTTTTTCATATTTTTATGAAGAAACTTGCGAAGAATTTTCGCATATTTTCTAGCCGTTCTTGAAAATATTTTCATCACTCTCATATGATCCTTTATGTTAGATAAATAAAGATGTTTTTTCCGCATAATTTGCCAGCGATACAGTGAATTTTTCCCTTTGAGATTTCGAAATTTTGTGACGTTCCGTTTTGGGTTTTTAAAACATTTCTCAAAAAGTTCACAAAGTTCGATTTGCAGATTATCCGAAACGGGCGAATGCTGTCCGATGTGCGGCGGTGACCTTCGAGACGTTGTGCCATCTGATGCAAAGAAATTCCTAGGTCGTATCAGTCCGATTCAGAACGGTTTTAACGATGAAATAAGCTGAAGTGTTGCATGCGAAAAATGAAAAATAAAGCATATTTGCTTTTTTGCAATCTGAATATTGCCGGATTCGACCCGTCATGTATCAAACACGATTTCAAGTACGCGATGACATTTTCGCTTCAAAACGCATCATGTTTTGCATCTCCCCTATGCAAAATGATCGAATGAATTCGTTAAACTATACAGCTTAAAGAAATTTTAAAAAGTTACACTTAACTTCGGAACAATGAAAACTTTTTTTTAAAAAAAATTAAAGAATTTAAATTAGGAAGTTAAAATATGCACGTGAAACACGTATGCTGCACCTTTAGTGCACATAATAGGTTACATTGAAGCAAGAAACACCATAATTTTTTGATACGAATCAAATTGATTGCAAAACAAGTACAGTAAGTTGCAAAACTATCGCAAAAAATTGAAACATTTATACAGCTTTTTCGTTCATGCTTATTCCAGTTGTTTTGACTCGAATTCAAGTTTTTTTCAATCGTTTCCAAGGTTTTTTTGGGTTCGTAACGTTTTGGACTTGCAAAGAAATTTGTTTGTTTACTGCATATTTCTAAAATGTAGACCCTGCTTTATTGCAAAAAGTCAATTTTTAATTGCAAGAAAAATGAGAAATGAGATCATTATTTTTCAAAAATGTCCTATCAAAAATCGTCGTCATATTCGGCCTCGTTATTCCCCTTGTTATTCGTTACCTTCGATTGCATCTCTTTTTTGTTTTTTTCTCCTGAAATGAAATCATTATGTTTAGCAGTTGCAATGCAATTGCAAAAACGTTGACAAGTATGATGCACTGACTTTAGTGTAGAAAATTGACGGAAACGTTAAGAGAAAATTTTATTCATAAATTGAAAAATTGGACAATTAATTTGACTGAATTATTTATAGCTAATGTTATAGACGAACGCCGGATTAGTTTGAAAATTTTCGCTACGCAAATTGTGCGATCATATCGTTGATAGTGACTGTGTGACGTTTTGATTCAAAGAGTGCCAAAGTTTTGGCATTGATATCGCTATTAACGAAAACAAATCGCTGATTGTTTTCCATCTTTCTATGAATAATTAAACGAATGCTGCCAATACCATAACACATATTTATGAGGGTGAGAGAGTTCCCTTATTCTTATTCTTATTCATATCCCTATTTTTATTTTTATTTTTACTTCTGTTCTTATTCTTATTCTTACTATTGTTCTTATTCTTATTCTGATTCTTATTCTTATTCAAAATGTGAATAAGAATAAGGAACAGTCGCACGGGTTCGTTGTCTCGAGAAATGTCTCCAGAAACGTGCGAACTGGACTTTGGTGAGGTGGTGAATAAGATAGCGGCGAGGTTGCTGCCGTAGCTGACGTCAGCACTATTTGAGAAACTACAGGCGGCCGTGCAGCCTGCTGTAGACCGACGTGATAAGCTTGTAGAGCTTATATCGAGAAAATGGAAATGGACAAAAATGTATTAGATGGGGAGAACGAAAGAGCGGTCTTTATCGGAAACATAACCGAAGAAGCCACCAAACGAGAAGACAGACAAATGCTACGGCAGGCCATCATCGCCTGTGAGAGTAATCAACTATCAGAATCCTATGCGAAAGGATGCATCTCGGCAGAATAATACCCAGATTATCAATCCGCACCAAAGCGATCACGACGACTCAAAGTTACGCTTGGATCTCGGGTACATCACTGCATATTCATGAGTTCTCTAAAAAGGAAGCGTCCTTCTAGAATGCAGCCTCTTTCACATGCATACGTTCGAAGTGATTATCCACTAAATAAAAGATTCGATTCGTTTCGTTTCGATTCGATTCGATTCGATTCGATTCGATTCGATTCGATTCGATTCGATTCGATTCGATTCGATTCGATTCGATTCGATTCGATTCGATTCGATTCGATTCGATTCGATTCGATTCGATTCGATTCGATTCGATTCGATTCGATTCGATTCGATTCGATTCGATTCGATTCGATTCGATTCGATTCGATTCGATTCGATTCGATTCGATTCGATTCGATTCGATTCGATTCGATTCGATTCGATTCGATTCGATTCGATTCGATTCGATTCGATTCGATTCGATTCGATTCGATTCGATTCGATTCGATTCGATTCGATTCGATTCGATTCGATTCGATTCGATTCGATTCGATTCGATTCGATTCGATTCGATTCGATTCGATTCGATTCGATTCGATTCGATTCGATTCGATTCGATTCGATTCGATTCGATTCGATTCGATTCGATTCGATTCGATTCGATTCGATTCGATTCGATTCGATTCGATTCGATTCGATTCGATTCGATTCGATTCGATTCGATTCGATTCGATTCGATTCGATTCGATTCGATTCGATTCGATTCGATTCGATTCGATTCGATTCGATTCGATTCGATTCGATTCGATTCGATTCGATTCGATTCGATTCGATTCAATTCAATTCGATTCGAGAGAATGAGAATGTTTATGTCATTTCGAGAAAACATTTTCTTAAAAAATGAACAAAAGAAATTAACCACTAAATGCAATTTAACTTTAAGTCTTTAAACATCATGATATTGCGCACAAAACATCTCAAAACGTCCTCTCGAACAGCGCAATTAACCGGTTACGGGCGACCTAAGCTTCATCGGCGATACAATGTGTAAAACTGGTTGAAGTTAAAAAAAAAAAAACTAACCATCCTTGACACGGTCATGCGGTTTTTGTGTTTTTTCTTGGCGGGGTTTTACTTCTTCCTTTGAAGGGTTTACTCGATCGTTAGGGATATCTCGTTGCCATGCTAGGATTCTTTGCTCCAGTCTTGCTATTGCACTTGTACGTTTGGTTTCCTTGAGCTCCGTATCTTGCTGAAGAAATGACCCATGGTAGGTAGGACGAACGGCAGCTGCTTTCCAAAACCATTCTCATGCTTTTCACAAGAAGCATGTTGTTTTCTTACGAAGAAAACATAATCACAATACTCTTATATTGTCTACTCACTGCAGGCGTTCGAGAAATCAGGCCAAATTAAAGAAGACAGCTTAGCTCAGACCTCCTTTACGTCTGTTATTGAATTATTAAAGGAAAAGAAAGGAAGCATAAATCTGCTATGAAAGCTACCTGTTGCATCGAGCTTAGAAGGTTCTTTTTAACCATTGCGTCCCGAAATGAGTTGGAGGGGAGGAGGATAAAGGATTGAGGGGAAGAGACAATGTGCACTGCTTGAGCCTGGTCACGGTAAAATGTGTATGAGAATTGGAAATTTATTTTTTTTACAACAAGAAAATGCTTAAAACCTTCAATTGTTGATAACACCTCTAAATTACAAGGAAAAGTCACCTTTATCAGTAAAGCTTTTTTCATTTTTTCCCTAAATTTCAATTTTTTTCAGCTCCCTTCCCCCCTCCCTCCGCTTTAGATAAATGCACCTTCCACATATGGCAATCTTAGGCTGCCTGTTGGTATCTGCTACTCTCAGTGATTCTCAGTTCACCAGCAAACTTCACTCAATGTTCACTTAATGTTCGATAGCGGGAATTTTCGACTTAGGCTCCGTTTTTAAACGACGTAGAGTAGTTTAAAAAAGGAGTTGACTCCTGCACTTTGATTTATTTTCCTGGATGGGGCCAAATATCGATTCAGTTCCAAACTCCGTGTGTGGAGCCGACTCTGGACCGAAATCGACAGTCGACTTAGTAGTGTCTAATACACAGAAACTGTGAAGTGGTCCCACATATGTAATCTCTTGCTTCCGATTTAGATTGATGAGCTGTTATTCTCTTAAAATGTGTGCACACTCTTGATTTGACTGAACGTCGCCAAAGTTCAAATGCAGTGCAACTTTTTAAGATTGGCAGCCAAAGAGTAAACGGTAAGCCAAAAGTTGAAACAAATATTGCGCACATATTTCCGGATTGTGTGAATGTACAATTGGACAAAACAAATAGAGGAAATATGAAACTGTAGACTAAACGAGCAATCCAACGGTGCTCTTAATGCAATAAACCAACTTGTTTTCATTGCCCACTACAACCGAACAATTCCCGACCATGCATCGCAGCTTATGGCCCTTTCCACATAAAAAAGGAGGTCATCGGTGCGATCGACTACGGCACTTCCTATTCAAGGAAACAGGTGTTTTCTCAAGCAAGCTGATCACATGACGATGAACACGATGAAGCGCGTCAATTGTTTTGTATGCGTGCGGTTAGGTTGAAGAAGTGCAAATTAGGAGCCGTTTTTGAATTCGTCGACGATCAGTAACACTTTGTTACCTAAGCAACGCACGTATCACAAGAGCCAAAAAAAAATTGAATGCTTGCCAAACACTCACATTATTGTCTTTTTTCGTTCTGTTCAACCTGAAAATAACGCATCATATAAAACGACTCTATGGTTCATATTTTTAGATATTTTTAAATAATTTTCAAAAGCATTCTGTTCCGAAGATCAAGCTAATTAAGCCTCTAAGCATGCCAAAGTTCTAGAAAAGTACTAAAAAGGGAGACACACAAGTCTACTTCAACGGTTTTTTTGAAAAGCCTAAAGTTGAGGAAAAAAATCTGCAAAAATCGCCGTAAAAACTATAAATAGCGCTTCCGCATATTTCTTCTTCTTGACCATCTGTTAAAGATGACCATATCCTAATCGATTCTTCGCAGATTGTTGCTTTTTCTGAATTGCTAAAACCAACAAAAATGAAACACCAATTTCATCTTTGAAAATTTTTTGAGATACTCAATAGTTTTCCATTCATTTCGCTTAGACACTTACGATGGCAAATGACAACATGAGCAACAAGAAGCGCATCGCGGTCGTAGCAGAATGAACCATAACAGAAATGCGATCAACACAAGAAGCAGTACAGCCTGTAAGTTCAGCTCATATTGCCTCTAAACCAATCAACGTCTTTCTTATGACGTGGGGGTGTGGGTAAATGGGAGGGA
>JPKZ01000517.1:525372-542359 GCA_000803305.1 Toxocara canis
GGGGGGGGAGGTGGTTTTAGAGGAGAAGTTAACTGAGACCTTTTACATCGGCCAAAAATTTCCGAAAACTGAAGTGGGATGCTGCGCCTACGTGTATCAACCCTATGTCGGTGGCGTATCCGACAGCCGACAGAGAAGTGCAACCTTCCTATCAGGTAGGCGAAACCATTTTTGCCTAGCCATGAATTTTCCCCAGAAAAGCGTTCCAGGACCAATCCTCCTTCCGGTCTATATAAACAATGTTTCTGACAATACCTCTAGTGAATGCAAGCTGTTCGCTGGTGATCAGCATGATTCTTACATGATCATGTTATCGGCTTCCACGCCTTCCAAATTGATCATGATAAATTCAGTGAGTGCTCAAGACTGTGGAAGTTAAACATATGCGACGAACAATTTCATGTGTTTCATGTAAGTCTTCAGCCCGAATGGAATGCTTTTTAAATGATGCGGTTTTATTACATGCTGATGATGGGATCCGTGATCTTGGTGTGGAAATCTCTCCTAATCTATACCGGAATGGAATTATATTCAGAAGTTGCTTCGAAGATCCCTTCAACGTTGCTTAATGCGTTCTGTAAGGCTTACAACACAGCTGTTTTGAGCACTACCATAGTAGCTCAGTGTCGACCTATCCTAGAATATTACGTGCAAGTATGAACGCTTATCTTTTTGTGGATGAAATATTGTTGAAAAGGTTTTCACCTGTGCGATGTTCCTTAAATTTTTCCTCGGACCCTTTTCACTTGAGACTATCATACTCGATTAAAAGTTTCCAATCTTGAAATTCCAGAATATCGCGGAGTGGAAAATGAGTTGATTTGCTATTATAAAATCGTAAAAAAGTTCTCGGATATATCCTCTGGAAGTAATTTCTCGTTCGCTATGGAATGCGAACGTCGAACCTCATAATAACCTTCAAGTGAAACGTAAAGCGTGCTCCACAAACAGCGCCTTTCATCGAAAAGTCGCCTTAATTCTTTAGATTTGAGAGCTTCTAGCCCACCAAACACCATCTGCACACTCTCCGTTTGCCACCTTATATCTCATTCGCGGTCGTTTTTATTCGCTCTGAGTTCCCAAATATTTATTTATTGTTCACTGCTTATCGATTTTGTTATACAGTGCATCCATCCCATTTGCCGATAACCGCAGTCCTTGTATCTCAATATGTCTATTGAATCGATTTCTCTCGCTTGTTATTCCGCTTATTCACCACCATTTCTCCTTTTGTGTGCGTCGACCGTTCTCGTTGCCACGTATACCTTTTTCTTTTTGTGTGAATACAGTTCAGCTCAGCTCAGCTGAACCCAACCCCCCCCCTCCTCCTTTCCTCTCTCCCCCCCTTCCTCACCTCCCTTGGCAAGCGTGAACTGTGTAGATTTTGCGACTGATAGATATGCCTCTGTTTTTATAAGTGAAATAAGAATGCACCAGAAGAAGAAAGACACTATGCTTGCTCAGATGACCGCTGGTTCTTTTGGAGATGCTCAATTAGCCAAGAGGTCAAAATAAAAATAAAGATCAATGGAACGAAACCAAAAGCATCGCAATCCATAGATAACAAATTGGAAACGAAGTTTTATTCATGGATGAGGCACCAAAGTGATAAATATAACAGTAAAGGACATAACATTCTCTTCAAAAATTCCGAATGATCACAGCACAATTCTGAGGCAACGCAATGACGCTGCTCACGTGCACTTAAAACCATCAACGTAAGCAGTTCCAAAATTTTTGAACGGCAAGACAAGTGCTCACTTTCTCATTTTTGTAGAAAGTATGTAGGAAGTTTAGAAGAGTTTAGGAAAGAACTAGAAATGTTTATTGAAAAGTTTCGAAACGATGAAAGTGGACTATAACAATGTTTCTGACAACACCTCTAGTGAATGCAAGCTGTTCGCTGGTGATCAGCATGATTCTTACATGATCATGTTATCGGCTTCCACGCCTTCCAAATTGATCATGATAAATTCAGTGAGTGCTCAAGACTGTGGAAGTTAAACATATGCGACGAACAATTTCATGTGTTTCATGTAAGTCTTCAGCCCGAATGCTTTTAAGGTTAAATGATGCGGTTTTATTACATGCTGATGATGGGATCCGTGATCTTGGTGTGGAAATCTCTCCTAATCTATACCGGAATTTGCATATATTCAGAAGTTGCTTCGAAGATCCCTTCAACGTTGCTTAATGCGTTCTGTAAGGCTTACAACACAGCTGTTTTGAGCACTACCATAGTAGCTCAGTGTCGACCTATCCTAGAATATTACGTGCAAGTATGAACGCTTATCTTTTTGTGGATGAAATATTGTTGAAAAGGTTTTCACCTGTGCGATGTTCCTTAAATTTTTCCTCGGACCCTTTTCACTTGAGACTATCATACTCGATTAAAAGTTTCCAATCTTGAAATTCCAGAATATCGCGGAGTGGAAAATGAGTTGATTTGCTATTATAAAATCGTAAAAAAGTTCTCGGATATATCCTCTGGAAGTAATTTCTCGTTCGCTATGGAATGCGAACGTCGAACCTCATAATAACCTTCAAGTGAAACGTAAAGCGTGCTCCACAAACAGCGCCTTTCATCGAAAAGTCGCCTTAATTCTTTAGATTTGAGAGCTTCTAGCCCACCAAACACCATCTGCACACTCTCCGTTTGCCACCTTATATCTCATTCGCGGTCGTTTTTATTCGCTCTGAGTTCCCAAATATTTATTTATTGTTCACTGCTTATCGATTTTGTTATACAGTGCATCCATCCCATTTGCCGATAACCGCAGTCCTTGTATCTCAATATGTCTATTGAATCGATTTCTCTCGCTTGTTATTCCGCTTATTCACCACCATTTCTCCTTTTGTGTGCGTCGACCGTTCTCGTTGCCACGTATACCTTTTTCTTTTTGTGTGAATACAGTTCAGCTCAGCTCAGCTGAACCCAACCCCCCCCCTCCTCCTTTCCTCTCTCCCCCCCTTCCTCACCTCCCTTGGCAAGCGTGAACTGTGTAGATTTTGCGACTGATAGATATGCCTCTGTTTTTATAAGTGAAATAAGAATGCACCAGAACAAGAAAGACACTATGCTTGCTCAGATGACCGCTGGTTCTTTTGGAGATGCTCAATTAGCCAAGAGGTCAAAATAAAAATAAAGATCGATGGAACGAAACCAAAAGCATCGCAATCCATAGATAACAAATTGGAAACGAAGTTTTATTCATGGATGAGGCACCAAAGTGATAAATACAACAGTAAAGGACATAACATTCTCTTCAAAAATTCCGAATGATCACAGCACAATTCTGAGGCAACGCAATGACGCTGCTCACGTGCACTTAAAACCATCAACGTAAGCAGTTCCAAAATTTTTGAACGGCAAGACAAGTGCTCACTTTCTCATTTTTGTAGAAAGTATGTAGGAAGTTTAGAAGAGTTTAGGAAAGAACTAGAAATGTTTATTGAAAAGTTTCGAAACGATGAAAGTGGACGAGGAAATTTTATATGACGCAAAAAAGGCGAAAACGGTAAGAAAACAGAAACAAACTCAAACTCGTAAAAATTCATAGGCGGAGGCAGCACGACGTTGAAATTTTTTGTGATCCCACCTTCTATGTCACCGTCTCTTGCTCAACTCGGCTCATAGGTAGCCTTCGAGTTACGATAGAGATGCGTTACGATTACTCCATCGTAACTTGAAAATGTCGTTAGTGGGAAACTGGTCTAGCCTACCGACGACTCACATTGTGACATCTCACAAGGCGACGGATGCGTATATCCCGGCATCGTTCCTGATGTATCGTACCGCACTCTTACCTCTCGAGCAAAACTTAAAATATTTTTACAATTTCGCTGCATCAGTATCGTCACCGTAAGCTCGGAATGCCGTAATTCGAACCACCGTAACTTGAGGAGCATTTGCATTTGAGATACGATGCACTACGGCGCATATACGTATAAAATATTTTTCACTGATCACATCAGAAAGGGATTTTAGAGTGTTGTTTCACATTAGGGGCGGGGTGATCGGCTGCTGCCATAGGATTCCTTGGTGCACAGCTGCGGAATAAGGTTGTTATAGCCCTTTGAACGTGCATACTCGAACAATGAGCGATGTGCACTTGGGCCTAGACCCACTCGTGTTGCGGTCCGTGTCAGCCAGTGTGTACTGCAAAATGATAACCTCAGATTAACTCCGTCTGTCCACTCTTAAAAACTGAGTCCTGAATCATTCAACAACAATTTAAAAATATTTTCACAATTTTAAACTTTTCCAGTATGTTTCGAGGAATATCACCAAGCTTGCACATTGAGTGGAAAAAAAAAGAAAAACTAGGTAGGGTATTTCTGTGCAGACAACATCCAATGATCCAGACGCAATGTATTGTGGAGAGAATTAGAATGAACACTGAAATGTGGGCGAAGGAGAGGAGAGGGAGCAAGATCATCATGCTAAGAATAGTAAAATTGTTTCATGAATGATTTCAAAAGTTTCCTTATTAAAAATATTTAAAAATTAAAGAAAACCTGTGTGCTACATTTTCAAAACTAATTTGCGGGTGCTTTTGGCGCTTTCGACGACTAAACTGTGTAGAATTAAATATACGATAGCGGGATCGGATCTCTGTCGCTTGTTATTTTAAATACTAGTGATTTTGTGCCACCAAACGAATTTCACAAAACCAACGGCCAACCTGCTAGTAATTGCCTCTGTGACACTCTTGAGTCTCTTCACGTGCACAACGGTGCAAATGACCACAGCTACGGTGCACAAATTAATAACGAATGGTGCCACTGCAAGCAGAATCACCCATATACGTAATTTCTTTGCCGCCTCTCGACACCAAGCTTCCTGCAAGCCATCAGCACAGTTGTCTATCTGTTTGGGAACATTGGATGCAACTACTGTGGAAAGAAACCAGCCATTATTTCGGTAATGTGACGATAACAGCTCCAAAGCCTTAGACGTGTCTAATCAGGGCACCCAATGGTCGGTCTAATCATTCGTCAACTAATCACGCTAGAGACAACATCTAAAGAGGAGACAGTGGTCTGCTCATCTCTGATCTCTCAACATATAGATAAACCTTAAAGTTTAAAAAAATAACTTCCAAATGGCTCGAAAGGACAAGTTCACATAAAACATGTACAATATATTGCTTACGCACAGCATAAAGTAAAAAAACTTTAAAAAGCGACAACAACGACTTCGACAACAGCCCAACTCGAGAACACTAATGAACACCCTTGAAAACCATTTACCTGGCTGTTAACATGCGTAATGGGCAATATAAAAGCCTTAAATGCTGCCTATCCGATTGGTAATCTGTGTTTGGCTAGCTAACAGATTACCAAGTCAACATATGCAAACGTTAAAGCGGTTTGCCAATATCCGTGTTTGCCTAAATTTCGATATTTAAGGGTATCCACCTTTATGTTTTGGGGAACTCGTCAAGATTTTAAGACAAGTAAGCTTAAAGTCAGTGATGCTGCTAGACCAAAAAGCAGCTGTACCGTGACTCATCAAGGCACGGTCAGATATACCTATACCAGAAGGCATCACGTCACTAACGTGAAAAAAAAGTGGTACAGCGATATCACAGCTTATAATTTGCCAAAAGATAACCATCTTTACTCGCGACAGGGTTTGCAACAAACGTTTCGTCTACGTTCAATAAAAAGTTTGAAAAAATAATGAGCACAAGAGGCCTTAATCATATCACAACGATTTGTTCAAAACAGTTTTTATTCAACAATAAAAATTGCCGATAACCAACAGACCAAAGATGGCAAGTTCTTATGAGGCGCTTTAAACAAGAAAGAAAAACAATCAAAAAACTGTGTTACGAGAAACGCAAATCCCAGCAGTTCAAAGACCAATTCACCATGCAGCTATGGAAGCAAACGTACAAGTAAACACGCTGATCATGTAAAATATTAAAACAATGATCGCAATTCTTCCCCTCCCCTCCCCTCTCCTCCCTCCTCTCCATTCAACTAAACAGGTTTCGCCAGAAGATTTCACCGAGAAATCGTTTCTTTTCCCTTTATTATCATCTACCCTCCCTTACGGGGAAACAAAAGTTACCTGTGAAGTGATGTTGTAACGCGATTCTCTGAACACGAATGGCGTAACAGCACTAACTGAAGCCAATGCAACAAACAAACCGTATCGCAACATCACTCTAACAAACTAATTATGCACGCCGAATGCAAGTCACCTTGCCGAATTAGCAGTAAAATTCCAAAAAATCTTCAAAATATTCAAATTTCTTCATTCATTTTAAAAATTTTTGTGTAACAATAACAATCAATTTGCAATTCCAGAAAAACCTATATACAAATAAAATGAATAAACAATTTGAAAACACATATATACCGCCCATTTCGAAAGAGCGATGATTCAGTGGCTCACAACTTCCGCTGATCCGCTTGCCTCTTTTCTGTACCGCTCCTCAAACAGCTAACTGAACAGTGACTTCTTTCAGGCCATAGCAATTTCTACTGAAATTTTTAATTTTCAAAGGACGAGATTTGGAGATCGCCTTTCCTAGTCGGTTCTTTCACACGGGTCTTAAAATGATCAGTTCTGCTAAATGACATCACAAAATGTTAACCTGCGTCGACAATCATCCGCTATAGCAGATTGCCGAAACTATTATATAGCAGCTGTCGATGTCTAAAATTCCTCTTAATGATACAGAATACCAGAGAGATGGATGAGACAGAGACAGACTTCAATGTCGCCATACTATATGCACTTGATCAGTGCGATATCGTTGGGTGGTGGTACACTGTTCGAGTCGTGCGTGAACGTTGGCACGTACCATGTGCCATCCAGCTTGTGCAATCATTGCACCATTGTCTATGCAGAAACGCTCGTCCGTTGCGAACAACTTTGCCCCTCTGGAATGTAAAATAACGAAGTTTTATAACTGTTAAAACGCTCAACGTAACGTTAGATCTGGTAATGCGGAAACAAATACTTGCTGAAAGTTACGTTTTAAAAGACACTCATTACTGCTACAATAAACAGTGTGCGCTTCGAATACATTCGACGATGTCATATGGAGCGCACAATGTTTATTAATAATAAAATGGCGCAAAGACACTATAAAGCAACCTGAAGATTTGGGAGAAGTTGGACAGTACAGAAGAAAGGTGGACGAGAAAGAAGTAATCGCTCCCCAAGAACTGTGATAATAATGCCGTAAACCCTCCAGTTCAGCACTCCCTTCTATGAATAAGTGCGATCACATGAGCTGTTCCCTTTTCACAGACAATTCAAATCACGTGAACCAAGTTTACAACCCTCACAGCTCGAATTCGAGGACTGATGATATTTGATTAAAACAGACAAAAAACATGTCTTACTCATAGCTTAGCAGCACCATATTAAAATATTTAGCGGCAACAGACTTGTCGTTCTGTTTGCTGTAATGAATAAAAAAGCTGACTGGTATAACGAACCTTTCAGATGCCATAACTTCCATCATCTGCTGCAACCGTTTGTTGCAGCCCACCCCACCGACCACCAATACTTCGTTACTACCGCAGTGTGCCATCGCTCGCTCTGTGATCTCGACCAGCATTGCAAACACTGTCTCCTGGCACACAACATCAATACGTATGCGTTGAGTATAACAATGAGCACTCGAGAGAAATTACGGTAACGTCAAAATATTAGTGAGTAAGTGAGCATGTAACTCAAGCGGACGCACTAAGATTGCTCGGCAATAAGAAATACACACTTTCACTTTGTTCCGAAGAGCAAATACGCGTGCTGCACATCTCAGCGCTGCACGGATGAGCTCACCATTCATAACGTCTCCCACATTGGCTGGTATTAATCACAAATTGCAGGCTGATTCCGAGCCCAAGTAGCACTTTGAAGTGGAAGGAAAAACTGCGAAAACATAAAAAGAGGGATAAAGAAGAAAAGCAGCGCTACAATCATTACTTGTAATGAGAAGCAGAGATCCGCAGTAGTGCATTCACCAGATTCGACCATAAGCAAACCACGTGTTGAGATGAATGAAAGGATACCCGATAGCGAGAGATCCATTCCTTTGACAGTGTATGGCAAAGGAACCAACTTGCTGCCCTTTAGCGCCAGCTGCTCGAGATTATAGGCTGGGAAAGGATCGTTGGGTAGATTCAGAATCCGTGCAAACCTGCGAACAATGATATGTCGTAATTAAAGCGACCAAGTCGTATAATCCTTTTACACCAACACTATTAAAATCACGTATGTGACATCTGGCAGTGAAAAGTATAACGGAGCAGCCGGGAAATGAACCCGGGTCTCTCGCTAACTGGGAAGTAAAACTCACATTCGAGACCAACAGAGCAAAGCCTACAACATCCCAACAGTTGCGATGCAAGACACCGTCTTAAAAAGCTCTGGAAATGGTACGGCAGATTTGAGAAGTGAGAAATAATTGTTCCAAAAAGCTGGGATAAATTATTACCAAATCCGCATTTATGACTTCTTGAAAGAATATTGGTTCCCCTATCTTCCAACTCGTGAGAGGCCCCTTTCCCTGTTACGAAACAATGCCACTTTTTCGGGATTTGCACGCTTAGAGGATGCGGTCAAGTGCAGATAATGGTAACAGCTCGGCTTAAAAGCAAAACAAGTTGAACAGAAATTTGTTTTAAGGACAAAAAAATAAGGCTGCATTTCAACGGAATATATGTCTCGTTGGTCAAGTTTTGTAGCAGCCAAGCTTTGCATGGAAATAACACATTGGGTAAGAAAAGTCAAATAAGTGATAACCTGTCTAAGCAGTTTCCCACCGCCATATCGAGTGTTTCACCGAATATTCGATAGCGCTTATTCGAATAAGAAATCACCTTTAAGAGCCGTTTCTTTGCAATGAAGAAATCAAACACTAAACACTGTAATTCTGCACTTCCTCCGCTCTAGTTCTCTGCCCGCTTCAAACCATTTTCAACCAATAAGATCAAAAACTTAAAACGTAAACAAATAACGGTATGTGCCCGCCTGTGCAGTTCGTTCACAATCAATAAAAAGATGAGCTGTGTGAGAGTGTTGAAATGTTCCGTTAAAATTAAAAAAAAAAACATTGAAAGACTGCTGCGTAGGATGTAAAAACAAATTGCAAAAATAATACATTGCCATAAATTAAATAAACGCTTATGAGCACGGGTCTGTTTGGTTAGTGATTAGAGCAAAAACAACGTTCATATGCACAAGTGCTCATAGTAAACGAAAGTTTTAATATTGAATGGTTATACTTCATGGTTTCATCGAATAACCAGGAAGAGCTGGCTAAAACGAACATTCAGAAGACTTGGTAATAACTGAAATTTTAAAATTGGCAAAACTTTAAAAAAATTTTTAAAAAGGAGCGATTTGCTGCATAAGACATCAATAAGTTGCTGAGCCATAAAACAACACTTTTGGTTTTATCTGCCCAACAATGATCCAATCTGACAACATACTAACTGATATGATTTTGTAAAAACTGAACGCTGTTTGAACGGCTGTAAGGTGAAAGTAATTTGCATGAGACTGTGATGGTGAGTGATAGATATCTCGCCCAGCTTTCCAACTCTAGCACCGATCAATGATCCGTTGTTGTTGGTTTCCGCTAAGGACATTGAGAGACAAGTGAAGAAAGAAATGAATGAATCAATAATACCTGCGTATTTCCACCGCTTACGTAAAGAACGACCGGATTTTCGGCGCCTGTGATAAGTCGGCCCATTTCAATATGCCCGACACAATGATTTACAGGTAATATTGGCTTCTGCCACATTTGTGCTAGCATCCTTGCCACAATTGCACCCACCTGTAGAGGAGCCCCCATACCCGGCCCTTTAGTATAAGCGATACCATCGATTTCAGCGCGTGGGTCCTAAAATCATAAACTACTTGAACTAATTAGCCGGCTTCGTAGATAATTTCAGTTCCAAAATTCCAGCAATAAAAAGAAACAAACAGGTCGGTATTGAGCTGCACGCTAAAAAACAAAACAGCAGCTGGGAAAGAAAACCAAAATAGGCAGTCGGAAAGATGCTGAATATATCTACCCAATGATAACCCAATCTGACAACATACTAACTGATATAATTTTGTAAAAACTGAAAAAAAAGACTCCTAAGGCACTCGGCTAAAGAAAAGCAAATGGTACTCTTCTCTATTTCACTTTCACCTTCCCTCCCCCCTTCCCCCCTTCCTTCCTATTCACACTTTTGATGGCTGACCTTGTCGCCACTTAAAACCTTGAGATAGTACTTCAAAGTGAAAACTGCCGCTTTGTTTCCGGCGATTGTCAAAATGATGCTCTTTTTTTTCAAAGCGCAACATTTTTACCACCAATCTCTTCTTGATTGACATGAGAAACTTCCATTCTGAACGCTCTCTACGGTCAGAAATTTTTTGGAACATTTCAAAAGTAACTGACCACAATCAAGCGGCACTTTGAACGGTCATAAACAAAACAGAAATGAAATGGCAATTTCCTGTTTGAAAGCATCTTAAGATTTTCTCGTTTATATTTCTTTTGAACAGTCAAACGATCCAGCTAATCAATATTAGAGACCTTGATTTCAGCTTCGCGAAGTGCACTCATCACAATACGAACAATATTCTGTCGATGATGGGCAGCCGTTTCGGCTGGGCGAAAACCTTGACCGATCGGTGCATGAAACGTTGCCCGCGGATTCGAGATCACCTTAACAACAGAAATATGGACTATTCCATATTTTCCAACATATGGATAGGGCAAAAATAAAGATAACGGAAAGACGTTAATTTGAAATGACGTTAGTAGTAAAGCCTGTCAATTCAATATAACCAAGGATATCTTAATCGAAAAGTTAGAGCATACCGTATCCGCCCGAACGATGACTCCATCCAAACACGCAAAAGTCATCATTAAATACAATCGCCATTAGCAGCTGGCGACAAGAATTAAAAGCAATCGCTCGTTTACTAGCGCACTATGAAAACAAAAACGTTTACCTATTCCAAAAATTCCAAACCCTTGACAGTTGGAATGATGTCCACAGATGCTTCTAGCGTAGCTAGACATTTCTGGCTATATATATCTGTCCATCTAAGAAGCGTATTTTCAGGAAAAGCATTTTCAACGCAATCTGTAAAACATAAAATAAGCAAGGTCCCTTCCCCTCCCCCTCAACTAGGTCAAAAGTGGGAGCTCTTCGCTTGTTTCCCACTCACTTTAACAATATTAACGCATGTCCAAACAGACAGACAGCATAACAAAAGAGTTATGCATAAGATCAGTGATAAGGAATACCTGCCCATCACGCACGATCCCAACGCCAATTTTATTGGCACTGCCCTCGATGCCCAACAGACAGACAGCATAACAAAAGAGTTATGCATAAGATCAGTGATAAGGAATACCTGCCCATCACGCACGATCCCAACGCCAATTTTATTGGCACTGCCCTCGATGCCCAACAGACAGACAGCATAACAAAAGAGTTATGCATAAGATCAGTGATAAGGAATACCTGCCCATCACGCACGATCCCAACGCCAATTTTATTGGCACTGCCCTCGATGCCCAACAGACAGACAGCATAACAAAAGAGTTATGCATAAGATCAGTGATAAGGAATACCTGCCCATCACGCACGATCCCAACGCCAATTTTATTGGCACTGCCCTCGATGCCCAACAGACAGACAGCATAACAAAAGAGTTATGCATAAGATCAGTGATAAGGAATACCTGCCCATCACGCACGATCCCAACGCCAATTTTATTGGCACTGCCCTCGATGCCCAACAGACAGACAGCATAACAAAAGAGTTATGCATAAGATCAGTGATAAGGAATACCTGCCCATCACGCACGATCCCAACGCCAATTTTATTGGCACTGCCCTCGATGCCCAACAGACAGACAGCATAACAAAAGAGTTATGCATAAGATCAGTGATAAGGAATACCTGCCCATCACGCACGATCCCAACGCCAATTTTATTGGCACTGCCCTCGATGCCCAACAGACAGACAGCATAACAAAAGAGTTATGCATAAGATCAGTGATAAGGAATACCTGCCCATCACGCACGATCCCAACGCCAATTTTATTGGCACTGCCCTCGATGCCCAACAGACAGACAGCATAACAAAAGAGTTATGCATAAGATCAGTGATAAGGAATACCTGCCCATCACGCACGATCCCAACGCCAATTTTATTGGCACTGCCCTCGATGCCCAACAGACAGACAGCATAACAAAAGAGTTATGCATAAGATCAGTGATAAGGAATACCTGCCCATCACGCACGATCCCAACGCCAATTTTATTGGCACTGCCCTCGATGCCCAACAGACAGACAGCATAACAAAAGAGTTATGCATAAGATCAGTGATAAGGAATACCTGCCCATCACGCACGATCCCAACGCCAATTTTATTGGCACTGCCCTCGATGCCCAACAGACAGACAGCATAACAAAAGAGTTATGCATAAGATCAGTGATAAGGAATACCTGCCCATCACGCACGATCCCAACGCCAATTTTATTGGCACTGCCCTCGATGCCCAACAGACAGACAGCATAACAAAAGAGTTATGCATAAGATCAGTGATAAGGAATACCTGCCCATCACGCACGATCCCAACGCCAATTTTATTGGCACTGCCCTCGATGCCCAACAGACAGACAGCATAACAAAAGAGTTATGCATAAGATCAGTGATAAGGAATACCTGCCCATCACGCACGATCCCAACGCCAATTTTATTGGCACTGCCCTCGATGCCCAACAGACAGACAGCATAACAAAAGAGTTATGCATAAGATCAGTGATAAGGAATACCTGCCCATCACGCACGATCCCAACGCCAATTTTATTGGCACTGCCCTCGATGCCCAACAGACAGACAGCATAACAAAAGAGTTATGCATAAGATCAGTGATAAGGAATACCTGCCCATCACGCACGATCCCAACGCCAATTTTATTGGCACTGCCCTCGATGCCCAACAGACAGACAGCATAACAAAAGAGTTATGCATAAGATCAGTGATAAGGAATACCTGCCCATCACGCACGATCCCAACGCCAATTTTATTGGCACTGCCCTCGATGCCCAACAGACAGACAGCATAACAAAAGAGTTATGCATAAGATCAGTGATAAGGAATACCTGCCCATCACGCACGATCCCAACGCCAATTTTATTGGCACTGCCCTCGATGCCCAACAGACAGACAGCATAACAAAAGAGTTATGCATAAGATCAGTGATAAGGAATACCTGCCCATCACGCACGATCCCAACGCCAATTTTATTGGCACTGCCCTCGATGCCCAACAGACAGACAGCATAACAAAAGAGTTATGCATAAGATCAGTGATAAGGAATACCTGCCCATCACGCACGATCCCAACGCCAATTTTATTGGCACTGCCCTCGATGCCCAACAGACAGACAGCATAACAAAAGAGTTATGCATAAGATCAGTGATAAGGAATACCTGCCCATCACGCACGATCCCAACGCCAATTTTATTGGCACTGCCCTCGATGCCCAACAGACAGACAGCATAACAAAAGAGTTATGCATAAGATCAGTGATAAGGAATACCTGCCCATCACGCACGATCCCAACGCCAATTTTATTGGCACTGCCCTCGATGCCCAACAGACAGACAGCATAACAAAAGAGTTATGCATAAGATCAGTGATAAGGAATACCTGCCCATCACGCACGATCCCAACGCCAATTTTATTGGCACTGCCCTCGATGCCCAACAGACAGACAGCATAACAAAAGAGTTATGCATAAGATCAGTGATAAGGAATACCTGCCCATCACGCACGATCCCAACGCCAATTTTATTGGCACTGCCCTCGATGCCCAGAACGCAAACCATTGATAAGCAATAGGCAAATTCTCAACGAATTCGATTCTCTTTCAACAAGCGTTCCCCTCTCTGCAATTAACACTAACGCCGAAACAACGATCAAACAAACGCAATATGCAAATCAGTTTTTAGAAGTACATGGAAAAGAAAGAACAAAAGAATGATTTACCAACTTGTGATTACTTATTCGTTAGTTAACCGTTCCAGATTTTACCAAACGATACGCCGGCGATTCGAATGGAACGAAAATTCTATTTGCTTATATGCCATTAAGTTCGATTCCATTAGCTGACATATCGTTAAGTTCTATTCTAATAGCTGATACCTCGTTAAGTTCTATTCTAACAGCTGATGATTCATTGTTCTATTCTGTTCGCTAATACGTCGTTGTCCTATTCTTGATAACACGTTCTAAGAGTTCTATTAAGCTATACGAATACAAAACAACTCTCAAACTCGGGGAGACCGTGAAGGTTGGATGCTGGCAAATAATTCTCACGTTTAATTAGGAGTCATTTTTATCATAACGATGCATTTCAGCATTCGACCAACAGTAACCGTTGACTTAAGCAAATACGTTTCTAAACGATTACGACTCCGGAGCCAAAACAACTATTAAAAGATCGTGCTAGCTGTGGTGGGAATATTATGCCCATTACTTATGCGTTTAACGAGGAAATCACATCCACATCCGTCCTCCACATAATAAAACAGCCCGAAACATCTTCCGATAATCAAAAAAAAAAACAATGAAACTTCTTCATATTTTTCTTACCTCTATTAATTTCGAAATACGCTCACTTTTGACGTTCTTATTTTTCAAAAATTCTTCATGAATTCGATAACGATAGAAATCTTTATCAGTGAAGATCAAATTGTCGGCGTTCTTAAGTAATCGTTTATACAAAGCGAGCACTCGTAAACGTTGCATACAACGTGACTGCAAAATGAGCAAAACACTTGGATTGCAATAAATATTCAGTATTGAATGCATATAAATAAACAAAGCATAATGTATCATTTCTTTGAAGAGTATTTTGGTACCGAAGGTGATTGCAGGTGACTAGAGCTGATTTGGGCATTGTAGTACACATACTCGATTGATTTTTTTTTTGAATTTCGCAAAACTACTTCCTCGATTTTGAATGTTTGCAAAAAATTCTAAACAAATAAGTTAAAGGTCACCAAAAGTCGTTCAAAATTCAAAAATTGCTTGACCTATGCACATGCATTTCGATTTGCGTCACATGGAACCATCTTGAATACATTGAATACAGAATTATCCGCCCTAGCACCATGTAACTGTTATAGCAGAGCGATAACGATACTTAACCAATAAAGCATTCACAGAAACGGTTGAATACTATTGCCTAGTATTCCGTATTGAAACTTTAGCAAGCGTATATTTCTCCTTCATAAGTGAACATGGAATTATGGTGATAATACATTTCGAAACATCACTGTTTATTCAAATATTGCTGCCCTATCCCCCTACCGATTTATGAAACTTCTCTTAGCCTAATTAATTTAAACAAAACATCTTAATCGAATGCCACCATGATGTCGCCCTAAAAGCTAACGATAGCCATGAAATGGATTATGGCCATACAGCTAAAATTTAGCCATATGCTCTCTATGATGTAATATTTCTTTTTTTACGACAACGTATGTCCGGTAGATACGATATACAGATGCTCCCTGCGTTACGATGGTTTGAGTTACGGTATTCCGAGCTTACAATGACGATACCGATACAGCGAAATAGTAAAAATATTTTGTTTCGTGCGGAAAACAAAACGTAACATCGTATGCGGTACGAAACGCTGGGAACGATATCGGGATGTGCGCATCTCTCGCCTTGTGGAATGCCAATATTCAGTACTACTCCATACTGATAAACACTCTGTGTGACTCGTCGGTAACCTAGGCCAGTTTCTGACTTACGATATTTTCAAATTACGATGGGGTCATCGTAACGCACCTCCACCGTAACTTGAGGACTACATCTAATACTTCCATTTCATTTCATCTGCGCACTTTAGCATATAATCTTTGGAAGTTTTAACACTTCTACCAAATCCTGGCTCTTCACTACTGCATTGTGTGTCAGTCTACGCACCGACTGATTCAGCAGAATTGTCGACTATTGCATGCATAAACGTCTATAACCTTAACGACTTAATCAATTTACTGACAGCGCAACGACTGCCGCGATCCTTCCAGATAACTCTCTGTAACTCTACAACTCAGATAACTCTCTTTGGATAAAATTTGCTACTCTTTCGACAATACGTATAGCCTTGAACGTGCATTTAAAACAGGGACCTAGGAGCATAAATTGAATTTGTTCCCATAGTCTTCATTAGGAGCAGATTTTACCGATCTGTACGTATGACCTGCGGAACAACCAACTTCCTGGTACGACTAGGACCATTGAGATGATCAGGAATCTTTCTATGCAACGTTCCAGCTTCGAACTTTTTTCCATCTTCAACAAACCGACACGCCACTCTCTCACTGCTGCTAATCGTAAAGAAACTTCGGTATTCCGAATTTATGTTCCGCTTTTCGGGTTTGCAATTACGAATTAGAACAAAACGGAATTTCTATTCTAACATAATCCTGTATTCTAGTTGTTGAGAAATTTCTTTCTCAATGAACCGCTCTTGTATAATAAGCAAAAACACACTAGAATAGCATCGGATAAACTTGGCTATCAGTGATATGCAGTAGAATCGTAGCTGTTATTTCGTAGTTTGTAATATTGTGCTGCGAAAGGTATTCTGAATGTTTTAAAATATAAAAGCTGTTTCGAAACAATTTATTTTAAAAGTGATAATTTAAAAGTTACTTTGATGTTTCAAAAATGAAAAGCAAATAGGGAACTTATAGGAGCGTTAATGAACGCGAAGAAATATTTCATCCTAACAAAAATTTACGCAATTTTTATTAGCGAACGAAGAACTTCACAACGCTCATCGATATATAGCGCTGAGCAACTCAAAATACAATTCGAAAAATCTGCAAACGGTCCTTAGCAAATATCGAGTGATCGGCTCTCACTCTGAAATAGTTATCTTCATCACTATAAACCCCCACCCCCTTCCCCCTTACC
>JPKZ01000517.1:542406-560378 GCA_000803305.1 Toxocara canis
CCTCTCTCAAATCCTTCCCCTCATCCCTCCGCACACACACACTCATATATATAACTGATGGCCAAATTCCTTCCATACTCAAGAACTCAAGGTAGCCTTTTCACGTAAAAAAACGTTTCAGTAAAACACACGGAGAAATCGGTGAGCGCTCTGATGCGTCGACCGAACTTTTCGATAATATCAAAACAACATCTCAATGTGAAAAATTTTGAAAATTTCGGCGTGGAAAATGAAAAAAAAAAACTTTCAAAAACCATTCATTGCAAATCCTATTTATGTGAACGCCATCGATGCATCATCCTTCAATGAGGAAAGGCAAATTCGAATTCCACTGTCTCGTAAAACGAAACGATTTTCAAGTCATTTCTGGCACCAACTTTTTCGAACCTCACAAAAAAAACTGAGTGAAATACAAGAGTGCACCTTTGTTTACCACTTATATTTCATTGTTTTTACGAGATTTGAAGTTGGTGTTAGAAATGACTTGAAATCGTTTCGTTTTATGTGACAATGGAATTCGAATTTGCCTTTCCACAATGAAAGGATGCGTCGGTACCACACCATTAACTATACTTACTAACGGAAATTTTACACAAACGTTTCAAACGTCATTTCCTTTCCAAAACATCGAATATCTTCACATTGTTACTCTCCAACTTGTTTTTGCCCCTTTCTCCTCACATCCCTTCTCCCTCCTGTCCTAGTCCACCACTCATACAACAACAGCATTAAAACACAAGCACTTACTGCGACCATATTCAACGTCAATAAAAAATAGCGACCACGTGTCCATGAAATTGCAATACACACAGAAAACTTAGACCGGGAACAAGATTATTCAAAGGCTAGATGTATGAAATTAAAAATTTACAGTGGAGATTTTGCGAGGAGAGGGATGGGGAAGGATCGGAGCGGAGGGCAAGTTAGGCCAAATATAAAGCAAATATCCACAGCAAAGCGAATGAAAACGGCATAAGACAGAAATGTGACATTATCTTAGTTCACACACTAATCAGAACATCATAATATATACCCATGCCATATAAAGTGATCGGCCATGAATAAAATAGGAGACAATTTTTTTACCGAAAAATGAAAAAAACTCCACTGAAAATTATGAAACAACCGAACGTAATCTTCTCAGACAAAAAAATTTTAAAATTCCCGAAAAGTCCCTCCCTATTTAACACCTCTCAACTTACTAAAAAAATTCAATTAGGCAATAATAAATGATAACTGAATCATTGAAACTCCATTTAATTTTGAAACAATCGGATCAGCTGATTTTTTACGATTAAACGAAGCTTGCGCATATATGTTCCATAGAAAAGTTGACACATTATAAAAGAAACTAAGCCATTCCGCCACCCATTCGTGGCTATCGAAACACTGAAAACAGAATATTATCGACAAAAAATCACCATAGCATTCTAAACGTTTCAAAAAAAAATATTTAAAATAACCTTCGAAGAAATTAAACATAAAACCTGAAACAAAATATCCTTTAATTTTCACGAGTAATTATTTTTTTAAAATAATTAAAATGATTTAAGAAGAGAGGCTGGTTGCCTACGGAAAGAGAGCGCCAAGACATGAGAGATGGTTTCATAAACCTGACAATATCAGGGCAACAATGTGAACGCTGAAAGACACATAAACATCCTGACCCAATAACCACCCACCAAATCTGTGACCGAAAAGCCGGTGATTATTTTTTGCCATAAATATTACTAGTTAATCACAAAATCAATTGCATCCCGTTTCTCCACACTTCCCAGCCCTCACAACTGTATGCAATTAAATACGACCAAGACGTCAACAAGTGACATTTAACCTTGACATTTGCCAAGTCGGCTGAAAAAATCAGACAAATAGAAATGGCGAGAACTAGGTCCTATATGGAATTGAAGGAAATAAATAAACAATATGTCCACATTTACAATAGTAATCAGAAAGAACTGAAAGAAAATAAAATGCTAAAATGAAAAAAATCGAGTCGAAAATAGAAAAGAAACACGGGAATCGAGACGAAAAGGAGCTTATTCATTTGCACATTTTATCCTCTTGTTGCAAATGGAAGCAAAATAAAACCATAAAATTGGCTAGTACAAGTCAAAAGAATAAAAATTCTAGCATTATTTCAGAAATTTTTGCGATAGTGGAAAATAAAAATTCGCCATTTGCTCGACAAAAACATCAACGTCGCTTCGATATTAACGCTGCCCGAGGATGTTACACACTAATTGTAACATCTAATTGCCATCACTATGACACTGTGCTAAATGCATACGCTGTTCGACGCTATATCTATGCCATCTCTTGCACTTATCCATAAATGTTTCAACGATTTTTTTCCTATCTTATTTTCATAGGTTTCAGGCTTATCGATAACAAATAAAGTCAATCAATCATTCAGTATGACAACTTGTCATTCCACTCTGTCGTTCATTAAGTAGTTTCCTTGAGATACATGTGTGCGCGAAAAATACCTGAGATTCAAGAGCAACCTTCAGTACGATTAAGACCAAACGAAGCAGGTCAAAGCTTTTACTTCTAATCGGTAGTAAAGATCACTGCAAATTTGGCATTAAAATCAATTCGCCATTTGCTCGACAAAAACATCAACGTCGCTTCGATATTAACGCTGCCCGAGGATGTTATACACTAACTGTGACATCTAATTGCCATCACTATGGGCACTGTGCTAAATGCATACGCTGTTCGACGCTATATCTATGCCATCTCTTGCACTTACCCATAAATGTTTCAGCGATTTTTTTCCTATCTTATTTTCATAGGTTTCAGGCTTATCGATAACAAATAAAGTCAATCAATCATTCAGTATGACAACTTGTCATTCCAGTCTGTCGTTCACTAAGTAGTTTCCTTGAGATACATGTGTGCGCGAAAAATACCCTGAGATTCAAGAGCAACCTTCAGTACGATTAAGACCAAACGAAGCAGGTCAAAGCTTTTACTTCTCTCTGTCGTTCATTAAGTAGTTTCCTTGAGATACATGTGTGCGCGAAAAATACCTGAGATTCAAGAGCAACCTTCAGTACGATTAAGACCAAACGAAGCAGGTCAAAGCTTTTACTTCTAATCGGTAGTAAAGATCACTGCAAATTTGGCATTAAAATCAAATTTCCAATAACAGATTCCCAAATTTAAAATAAATGTGGTAAAAAAATAAATACAAGAGCAAAAGATAAATACAGTGGCGGTATGAAAAGAGAGCGCTCTGATACCGTAGGGCATCAGTGGAAGATAGCAGATTGGTGTGTTTGCTTAGAGGGGTCCTAGAACTTGGCTTGTTTTCAGCGTTAGATAATAAATGAAGCGTAGAAATAGTAGAATAGTGATCACAAAAATCACAACCCATAACGCATACAGCACCGGACTGCTCTCGGCCGCATGACGAGTACCCAGCTGAAAAACATTTTAACAACAACAACGCTCGCAGTAAACCAGAAGAGCGAAGATGCGAGGATAGCAATATACTAACACTAATAAAATGAATAATTTTAGGGGATTGGATTGCGAAAGGGTTTAAAAAGGCTAAGTTGGAAGAATATTTCAAAGAACCATAACTAAGCAGCAGAAGCTCCTATATGCCTCATAAGCTTCGCCAAAATGTCACTGCATGGAAAAGCAAATCGATTATTTGCGGAAATTTTGTAGAAATTTGGCGTGAGGCCTCCTCATGTCTCAAAGAGACAAGCATATCGTACTACAACAACAGTCGTCTCCCTCTACCCCCAAAGAGACAATTTCAAATAGCGTATGAGATGCTTTCTCCACTCCCTTCTCACTACGCTAAGCTTCGCCTTTTCGTAAACCAGCTTTTGGCTATAGGCTTCATAAATAACCCAACAAACCCTCCAAAATTACTACATAAAAAATATGAGTGAAATATTTTACCCCATCTTTTTTACCTTCCCTTCATAGTATAAACACGAAAGTGAAGGAACAAACGAATTTTCAAGAAACTACTTGCGAA
Organism: Toxocara canis; assembly: GCA_000803305.1. NCBI lineage: Eukaryota > Metazoa > Nematoda > Chromadorea > Rhabditida > Toxocaridae > Toxocara > Toxocara canis. The sequence goes on from JPKZ01000517.1 coordinate 546,407, forward strand.
GAAAGCATCCAGCGTAAGTCCTCTTAGTCATGTACCATATCCATCACACTTCATATGAATGTATTAAGTTGAAATTTGCACTGGGAAATGAGAAAGCATATGAAAGGAAAGTTAAAAACGATCATAACTTATAAACTATACGGGTAAAGAGTGCCTCATCAAATGCTATCAGCCACTTCATGACTACTACGCTACATAATCGTCTTCTACGAATGCTTTAGTTGCAAAAAAAAAAATCATGCAGCACATAAGCACCATGCCTTGTGGGATCAACCCTGAGTAAACCTTCATATGTTAAAATATCACTCGAAAAAGCAAATTTTCGAATCACTCTTGAGAAGCATTTACTGAACTAAACAAGTACCAGCTGATAAATGAACCATAACATCATATCGTAACATGCGTAATTTCAGTCAAAAGTCCCATCAACATTTTAATTATTTTAACCTACAATTTTGTTGCGTTTCAATGATAAAATCACTACAACAGGTTAGGATAACAAATAATAATAATAAATAATTTAATAATAATAATAGTAACAATAATAAATAATTTAATAATAATAGTAACAGTGATAGTAGTAATAATAACAATAATAATAATAATAATAATAATAATAATGATAATAATAATAACAATAGTAACAAAATAACTAGTAATTTAAATAATCATAATAATAACAATAACAATATTACAATAATAATAGTAATAATAATAATAACAATAGTATAGTAATAATAGTAATATTATAATAATTATTAAAAATAATGACAATAACAATAACAATCAATAATAATAATAGTAGTTTAATAATAATGATAACAATAATAACAATAACAACAATAACAATAATAATAATAAGAACAATGATAATAATAATGACAATAATGGTAGCTGTGATAATAACAATAATAATAATAACAATAATAATTAACAATAATTAGTAATTGATAATTTCAATAATAGTTACAATAATAATAATAATCATTTGGCGGTATTTGTACTAACACTACTCGTGCTAATTTCACTTCAGTGCTTGAAAAAAACTTACAGTAACACCAATGCCGAGCAGTAAGAATGTGAGAGAGGCAATGAAAAAGATAATCGCACGAGAACGCGCGTAACTCTGCCCAACCGACGACCTGAAAATAAAATCCATACTCAGTGCTCTTCAAAAATCGATCTTTGCACTCATTCAAAGATAACTCGGGAAATAACGAATACCCTTCTCTGAAGAAATCTTATGGCCCGCCTGATACTGTCGAACAAGCAACCTCTTCATTTAGTAGTAGGACGCGAGGGGAAAATACTACATACCAGAAAAAAGATAAGTAATCAATTTTTATGGAGCCGGATGCAATCTGATACCTAAAAACATAAAATATAAATAACTAACCATAAATAATTAGAACACCGCATATGTTAAAAATTCACTGAAGCAATCAGTAAATAATAAAAAGAAATTGTGGAAAAGCGGTGAAAAAGAGAAGTGAAAATTAAGAAAAAAAAGATCACTAACACTTTTTTGCAATGTGGACACTTGGCGGCTGTATTGTTCAGTGTGTTAAACATGAACACTTCTTGACAATGCACGCACGCAACACGGCACGTACCCGCTGGAGCTCTGAAACCAAATATTTCTGTCATTCGGAACACATTTTCTTAGATCATAACACTGTTCTTTTGATGCTAATCAGTTATGCAAAAACGGAATTTCAAGCAACTGATGTTTCCACATTTCCTGCCATGGTTAGGGGATAAGAAAAACGGGAAATAATCAGAAGAATATTAAAAAAGATCACGGTTCGCGAAATAATCATATGTTTAGGTGCTGAGACCTAAACTTGTAAAGCATCGAATAAAAGTTATTTGATCTGCACAACTGGTGCTCATCAATAACGGCATTTCTATTATATTTTTCTTGACCTGCCATCAAAATTGCACATTAAATATTACTGCAAGCCAATGTTCCCATTTAAACACCGGGAAAAGTACTGAATTTAATAAATGTAACCTCAATAATATTAAAGTACGGACAGTACAAGAGAAAACACCCAAAGTTCCGAATGAGAATGGGCTACTCCCTTGTTGTAGCTCGTAAGAAAATGTGAGGGAAAATGAAAACTTTAAAATGAATAATTTCCAGTGCAGATGAAAAAAAAAAGAGCATTTTATACACTCCCTCCCCTCTAACTCGGCAAAAACCCTTTAAAAACAACATTAACAATTCAAATTTTTCTTTTCGATAAATACAAAGTGGATTCGTTTTGATATCAAAAGATTAGCTCACTTGTCAGAAGAAACAGTATCAGCAGAATTATAGAGGAATTATAGCCACGCCGACAAGCAACCGCCTTTTATGTCGCTGTTTAAAATCCATCGCAACAATTTCGATTGCCTGTGGGGAATGTTTCATTTTAAGCAGCCGAAACACGCAGAATAGAGCGTGTGACGAACTGGAACCGTAACTGCTAGCCAAAATGGTATGAAACTGCTTCTGAAATACCGCATTTGCGTTTCTTTGGTCGCCTCTTCAATTTTCAAAAATCAACACAGCGGTACCTACTGAGAGTCGTTATGCATTAAACGCAACCTCTTCTAACCGTAAATAACTTTGATGACTAAAGCAAAAATATTACTATAAATAATGAATGCTGAACGAATAACAATTACGTAACGAACCGAACAGCTGTACCAACAGGTGTGCTGGCTCCAAGAGTTATAACACGCTTGCAGTTGGTGCGTGGACATGCGATGCGATTCGATGCCGCTTTGCATAGCAGAAGACAATTGCATGGACATCGCACATACTTTTTGCCTGGAGGAGCTGCACGGATTGGTGTCGCTTCATTGCACTGTGAACATTTTACAACGTGCTGTCGAGTCTGAAACTATCACTATTCACCAAACACAGAGGAGAGTATGTAATTGCATGAGAAGTAGTCTCATGTGAGAGATCGCCCGTCATCAACATACGCACGATCCAAAACATGAATGGCCAATAAATCACTCACTACGTTCTTAAGGAACAGTGTTTTTCGTATGTCCAATTATGGCCTCAAGCTGGGGTATCACGCTTTTAAATGGAATCACAAACAGCAATAAAGTGCAAAACATAGCTGTCTTAACAAGCTAGTACCTGCTGCGAAGCACATATGTCGAGTAAAGACACATTTAATTTGCTGGTGGATCGTTATGCCGAATTCCCCTATTTTGTAGCAAGTCATTTCTTAGCATAACCCTCCCCTGTCGTTTAGGGAGTTCCCTTATTTTCGTGCTAAAATTCAGCATATCGCGATGCGAAACCTTTCCAACTTCTCGTGATATCAAAGCATTCACTGTAACTGCAGGTTAAAACCATTGCTAACGCCTAGGACAGCCCAAAATCTCTAAACGAAATCTTCATCTAACCAGCCTCAAGAAAGACGAAGAAAATTTCAACCTTCCCTTCGATGTGAATAAGTGCCAAGCAGACACGGCAAGTGACAGTCGGCCCACCGGTACGAGACGCTTCTGCGCTGTCGTCAGTTGCAGTGGATTCGACGTGCTGTGGCTCAGTGAAATGCTCCTCTGGCCTCGTACAGACGCGCTCACCACCCTCCTCTGTGTTCTCATGGTCATTGACACCTGCAACTGTTACTTTAACCATAATCCTTAACTACGATAAATATTAACGGCCAAAAATTTCTCCTCCACAATGCGCTTATGAAGAACACGGCAAATTAATAAAACCTGGAAGGCAGTAATTAAGTAAATTTCGAGATTCGGACTGCCTCCTTGAAGATAAGCTCTGTTGCTTTAAACTAAAATGAAAATCGAGTCAAACAACCTCGGGTAGTGTAGGCCTCGTTAACAATTTAGGGGTCACACGTAACATGCAGTCGATAATGTGTATCATAACAAACAAGCATACAACCTACAGTCAAATGAGAGCATCCTCCCTTCTGTCGTTACCAGACTTCAAAATGTCAACGCGCGCACAATTCATGTCGACTTTCATGACCGATTATCAGAACTAAAGCTATCAAAACGAGCAGGATGCAAAACAAACACAAATGAATCATTCGCACAGAAAAATAACAAAGCAATATAACCGTCATAGTTGGGCGTGGAGGGTGAGGTTTCATTGTTGAGCAGCGGCACATTCTCGTCCTCCCCACTATTCGCCATCTTGCTCGCCAATTTTGTCACCGCGCACACCCAATGTTCGCAAACTCGACCACTGATCTATGCCTCTATAAGAAAAATATTTAAAAAAAAACAACTTACTCATCTATTTAGTCAACGACAATGATTTGACTTGCACATGATTAGATAGCATACATAATTTTAATCCACACAACAATTTCAAACATAATCGATTTAAGCAGTCAATGAGACTGCGTTCTCTTATTCCATCGTTTCTGATGCAGTGGCAAAGCAAATGTGTACAACGAAAAAACCAGCGAAGAAAGTTGAACTCGATACGCAGTTCACAAACAAGCCGTCAGTACAACCAGACGCCCCATTCGCATTCGCGACCAAAACAAACGTTCATTCAAAACGAATACAAGCACAATAAATCATCGGCGATGACAAAAAAACAATCTCTTTAATTGTTTTCAATTTCTACCTACAGACAATCGTTCCACATCAGCAAACATTCAAGCGAATCTTGTAATCGCCTCGCACAGCTGCACACTCACGCGATCATGCTGCCGATCAACTCGAACTAAAATCATCGAAATTCAACAATAAATAATCATTGTGACCGCAACCACATATCGTTTTTCGCCATTCATCTTTCACATACATATTTGCTCTCTAACACTCTCAAAATTAACAAATGAAATTTGAAAAAAAAAAAAAACTCGTAAGATCATAGAAAATCTATCTGCTATGCATCCAAATAAACACTAATAATGCTTCCGATCCAGATCAATGAACTAGAAAAGACGGTTTTACCCCATCCAAGCAATCAATTTTGTTCTATGACTTCGCATCGAAAAACGCATGAAGGTAAAATGAGCAAAAAAAAATAAGATAATGACCATACCGTAAGCGCTAAAACTTTTGATTTTCTTACCGTGTTTAAAATAAACGATTAGAATAACGCTCAAGAATTTGCGTACTAGCAGCATCATAACCATCGATTACCGTTTACTTTCTAGCTACTCCATAAACACTACCAACAACTTATCTATTTGCTACAATTCAAACAAAACAATTTAATTGCCCTTTCTGAATCATATAAATCACATAAAATTAAGCTACAAAAAAATGTACAACATTAACAAATAATTTTTAGAAAATGCAAAAATCTAAGCAAATATATTAGATAGTGTCGAATTGCCGTTCAAGAAAAAACGGATCATTGATATTCAAACTGGAGCACGAATGTAGAGAAGTTTTATTTAAAACAAAACGATAGCGAAATTTTTCAAAAAAATAAAGAAAAAAAAAAGAAAAAGAGAGAAAACTGTTGAGCGAAATTGCACACAATAAACGAGGACTCTGTGTAAATACAATGAAAAATTCACTCTCTCAAATACATTAAAGTATCACAAAGTTGTGATTACCATTTAAAAAAGAAAGAAAAAAAAACGATTGAATAATCACATTTCAAGAAAGCCAACAACCACACTCCACGAAAATCATTATTCACACTAAAGCAGTTATCATATAATTAATTACTAACTAATGACATATTGAAATCGGATGAAAAGGAAGACGATTACAAATTTTTCCCACTGATCAAGCAACAATTCTTCAAAATATTGTAACCAAGAAATTCAAATTTTCTAAAAAAAAATTACCAAATTACCAAAGTAATTACCATTACCAAAACTTCCGATAAAACAATAGTAAACTATGAATTATAAGTAAATTTAGCATATTTCAATCGAATTTTACGATTTCTTTCCTAAATTTCTAGTTGTTTTATTTTTCATATCAATTTCCTCTCCCTCCCTCTTCCTTTGGAGCATCCAATCTTTCGCTCACTTTTTCACTGACAATTCCCCCATTACACTAGTGCTCATAACAAAACATTAATAATAGGGACATTTCTCTACAATTTTCAAAATACTGCACAAATATTTGGGATAATTTACACATTTGTAATCGTAGCTCATAAACGTGGCAAACTGTAACGCTATAGTACGAGATGCGGAGCACAAAATCACATAACATCGAGTGGGCGATTAAATACATAGTGATTCCAAATCGTTGTAGTCAATTCAAATTTCTTCTCCTTCTGCAGCGTCTGCTTTATCGCAGTGCTCCGATGCTACTATTGAAAAAGAGAGAATCAAAATACGTTTCTGTTCATATGCTCAACTCCCTCGAACTAACTAACGCTCATCTTTAAAAAGATCAAGAAGAAAAAAAAGGGTGTAATTTCAAAGACATATTTATGTACTTCTTATATACTTCCGCATATATCCACATATCCTATACATTTCCGCAAGCTCTCTGCACGGAGAAGACCTTGAAATAAACATATCGACAAACTGTAAAGCGAATTTAACTGAAATGTATAAAACTAAAATAAAATTGCGAACAACTCAAACGAAATAAACAAAAAAATTGACGGAAGCAGCAATATGAGAAATGCAATCTGTAAATATCTTAAAGTTGAAAAGCTTAAGAATACGTAAGTGCTAAATGTAATGCAATAAGAAAAGCAGTGCAGTATACTGCAAAAATAAAACAACTCATCGAAATTACTTCAGCGATCACAATCACAGATTCGTACAAGTAAAGATACCGGTTAAAATTTCTTTAAAAAGAAATTAGCGTCAACGCCTCTGCTAAGTCGACAGCAGCTTCCATACGTATAGTGCTGCGGGCATAAAAATGCTTGACGCTTTAAAGTGTCTGAACCCGTTTCTTTGATTGAAGATATCAGCTCCATATTTTTCAATACCAGGAAAATTTAAAACCTTTTTTTTACCAGCAAAAAGACTTCCAAAAACAACCTCACAATAATAAACCAAAAGTTTCGCTACTCTGTCGACTTGAATGCAGTACACATATATATATACAACAACTGTTAACAATATGCAGCAAATATAGCAAGATGAATTTCAGCTGCAATAGCGCAAAATGAGTGGAATATGGGAAGCATACAACCGTAAAGGTAACAAAAGTAAGACTGCTTTGGGAAGAAACGTGAAACGAAAATAGGTTTGGGTAAATTTCCGAAAAAAACAAACAAAGAAGAACATTCGCAAACACTCTCCATGAAGAAAATCTTCATTGGAAAGGAAATGGGGAGGTAGAGCACACGGGGAAAGTATTCGCCATCTCATTCATGTATAAAGTGTCAAGATAAAAAATAGTATGAAACAGCGAGCAATGAAAAGTTCATCTATTAAACCATCTTCTTGCCATTTCATGACCTTTACGAATGCTCCAGGACCAAAAAGTAAAACGAAGAAGACATGAGAAGTGGGAGGAAACAGATGGAGAAACCATACGAAGATGCAAAATGAAAACCAAACTCAGAGATATTTCATACCTATTCCGCCCATTACCAACATTCCCTGCACATCATCCACACTCGGTTCATCTCATCACGGTTTGCTACAACCGTCCGCGTCATTCATTCCAAGTTTGGGCAAATGATGGCCGCCGTTTGGGAATAAACATAGCTCAATCTACGCTTATTTACTGGGCAATGCGACCAACGAATAATCTAATGATTTTTACAGGGATCCACCTAAGCTAACTGGAACCAAAGAGACAAAAAGAATATCGCAAGCATATAGCTTGTTATTCCTGATATAGCATAAGTCGACATCAGTACGCAGCGCTGCTGAAATGGGTCCAAATCGTACGCCGCAGTTGTACAATATGTTCAGAAAGCTTGAAAGTCGATTTAGTCGTCAGCACCGTACTATCTCGGTGATTCCTCCTCAAACAAAAAATTCACAGCAATATTCACAAAATGAATGCATTGTATACCTTCCGCGGAAAAAATATATTAAAAATAGAATAAACTGGTAGATTATTTAACTAAACAAATAAACAAACGAAATAAAGGCACGAAATCATGACTGTACGCTTCCCACTGTAAACTATTTCTACGTATTTTGAGAACTATTCCATCTGGTCCTACATGGCTATTTTTGGGCAGATATAATTATGCAGGATGGACCGCAGAGGAAACAACATTAGAGAGTTATTAACCAAAGGTTGGAAAATAATAAGTAAAAACATGCGCGTCCCAACTAACTAATAAGTCATAAATGAAGAAGAAAACAAAGGAATATATACAAATTGGGCGTTTGTGTCAGCGCTGAGTCATAAAAGCTTAGTAGAGCTACTTAAACGAAGAGTTAAACTATGCTAATATATGACACAATAGAAAGGACTAGAATAAATCTGTAGTGAAAAAAACGCATAGCATACTGTAAACAAACTGCAGTAAACTATACTGTAGTAAACTAGATATCTTGTCATACCGATTACTGTTTCAAGAAAGCCGCGAAAACCATTTTGGAATAAATATAATCGTAGGCATAGACGATCAAGTGATGTGACAACATTATTTTCCAGCTGAGCGATTTATCTTTTCAAGTCACTAGAAGGCAACTAAATCATTCATTACCGAAAAAAAACTGCCCTTGAATTATGTACTGTTCAGCAGCGTGATATACGGCTCAACAATTTCAGCAGTGAACTGAAGGCACTATGTAGACCAATCACGGAAAATATGGACCACCAGAGATCATTCTCGAATACACATCTCAATCGTTGAAAAACCATCAGAAACCTACTTTGGACGATGTCGAGCCATTTTCGTTGGCAACCAGTGAGGCGAGGTGATAGTGTTGTTTCCTGAGCTGCGCGAATCGACCTCGTTCCTTGCTGAGTTCGGCTTCTAACTCAAGCATACGCACCTGACTTTCCATTTCCTCCTTTTTCGCGTCGTGCAAAGAAAGATGACTAAAGTCGAGAACTTCTGCAAAAAAACATTCAAAAACATTTGGCACAGTAAATAGAATACAAAAAAATGGAGCATCGTGGTGACAGAAAAAGAATGAACTGGTAGCCCGAGTTAGATACATGAAACGTTTTGGCTCATCCAGTCATTACAAGGTAGACTTCACGGTTAATGAAAATACTCTAATGCGAACTTCCTGATCAGGCAGCCGAAATATCGCGATTCATCTTGCAAACGAGAGACTAGCAAAGCGCATCATGAGAATCTGCTCCCATACATACGTACGCATGTTAGTAGTTCCGGAAGTGATTACTTAAGCTAAAACGTGAGAGACTAGCAAAGCGCATCATGAGACTCTGCTCCCGTACATATGTACGCATGTTAGTAGTTCCGGAAGTGATTACTTAAGCTAAAACGTGAACACATTGCTTTGCACGTACATTTCACTACTTCCTGGCAATTTATGAATCCAATAACCCCCTCCCCCATCTGATTTGCAATACTTGTGCTCGTGGAACTGATCCGGATAAACTCAAACGATATCCAGGAATTTGTGTACTTATTAAAGCGTCAATCCATATAACGAACCGTCATCGATGAGTGTCTGTTGTGCACTCTTAACAGTGGCAACAACATTAGCGGTACAAGAGTTGACCGAGCGGGATGCGGCTGATAAGTCGGCAAGCCTCTGTGATCCTTTTTCGGCCTTTACTCTTGATGAAACGAACAACTGTGCTGTGCTCGCACCGATTTCTTGCGATGCCACAACCAGATGCTCCAACTTGCCTTTACCCGTAATCGCCCCATCCGCGCATTGCCTGCAATCAACATCACTTATAGAACAACAACTTTAACCCATCGTATAATCTTAAACAAACGCCTGTCCCTTCCTCGAGATTATGAATCCCAAAAAAAATTAATACGGGGTGTGCTTCGGTACAAACCTCTACTGTTTCGCAATAGAGCAGACCTCGGTGAAAAAAAAGCATATATTTTATAACGAGCTCACATCACTGGTTGGTTCGACCATTCTATGAATCACAATAACTCAAAACCGACTAGAAAAAAAAAGAAAAAAACGAAATATAACATACACAAGCACAGTTGCAGCCACACCGACAGCTTTCGCAGCTGAGATGAGACCATCGGTCCATTGGTGATTGCGCTTGTAAAACTCCTTCGGAGACGCACTACCACGTCCCGTCGCAACGATTTCCTTCATAATCAGTTTACAACGGAAAGCAAACGATGCTTCCGAACATAAAAGCTTTACCAGACATTAACTATTACCAGTAAAATAAGCTGATTGTACGCATTATGCAATAAGTTACGGTCAGTTTCTGCACTGCTCATCTAGGCTAAATCCAACTCATAAAATGTAATGAATACCCCCCGCGTTTCTTTCACGGCTATGTGCTTTCAAACGCATATTATCAGGCATTCAAAAATCACACATTCCAATAAATTTTCTCTGTGATGTAAATACGACAAAAAAGACGAACTTTTAACGTCGGCAAAACTGTATCCCGAATTTCAGCAAACCTTAGCTCTTTCAGCGTTTTCACGGCACGAACCGCTTCGGTTGCAACCACTCGACATTGCTCGTTAACCGCTGGAAAAAAAAAGAAAGTCAGAACTGACTAAAAAGGATATTACAATCCGCAGCATATATTACAGCGCAAAAGAAAAAACTACTGGTAGCACCATTTTTCTACTGACGGCAATATTCAAATTCTATGAGAAGTAACAATAAAAGCTTATACTGAATGGAACTCACTGCTTTAGCTTACAATAATGATCAGCCCTTCAGATTTATAAATGAACTGCAACGAGCTTTTGAATATGTCAGTGAATGCCTATCCGTTTTAATGAAGGAGCTAAAAGCTTCTCCACCTTATAAATCCACGAATCCTTTAAGTCACAATTGGCGTATATATGTTTGCATGTGTGATAGCTGTCATAATTTTATCTTTTAGGCTATTGCGACAAATGAAAACTCACTGAATTCGTCTCGGATCGCAGTATTTTTTTCAAAAAAAGGAAAAAAAGTTTGCAAGACCAACCTGAAACTCACTAAAACGATTACAAGTCTCCCCATTTTATATCAAAAATTTCCGCGGAATATTTGTACTGCTGGTCAGTTGAGCCAAAATCCGGTGCATTATCATAACGAAGCGATGGAGTGACATTGCGCACCTCAGTACATCTTGTAAATTCAATTGCTTTCCTTTTCTTGCTCTCACCGTTGGAATATACTATTTCTTAGGACAAAAACTTCCAAAAATTTCTTCGTACTCTGCGCCAAACTTACAAATTGCCACAGCTGATAGCACTCTTTGAGACTGTTTCTGTAGCAAATCCAAAAGTCAGAAGCCCTCCGATGATTAAAAAGCAGATGAAATGAGGACCAAATCAAGCACCTCATCTTTGCTTCTCCACAAAACCTTTTACATCTCTAACCTTAACTTTCCAACACAGAAAACAAAGCATTGCATCCAGCAAGCAAAGCAGAAAACTTGCCGCACATCTTTCCACAACCAGTACTGCCATATAAGCGGTAGTGTCATTTACAGGTAAAAAGTATTTTAAAAAGATTACGTTCAAAGTGCTGAATAGAAACGGTGTACGCGGCAGCAGCGCTGCAAACGATCAGATCAGCAAGCTCATGCCCAAGTATAGTCAACTCGTGGACCAACACCGTGCTCGGTTCATCACCAACTATCGAGCGAACTTTATCGATTAGTTCGATTTGAGCGCGAATAGCCGGTAGCGCCAATTCTGAAAACTTCGTTCTTTCTTCAAACGCATGATAAGATGTTGCATAATTGTATTGGCGATCTCTGTTAGCAGAAAGTAATGTTGTTCGGCATGGATGGAGGCGGGCAGTGAAGAAGAACTGGAGGATGGAGAGGGAGGCAGAAAGGAGAGAGAAGGGAGGGGGGGGTTGGAAGAAAATGATAACAGAAAGGGAAAGATAGACTGCCGCAAATGCGCTTAAAAACGTTCGGCCGAAACCTTGTTCTAATTAAAAAGTTCACCAACAAATCCGAATACACCGTAGACCACAGATACATTCGCGTAATGACGATCGATCATTTGCGTCCCTCTTATGTATGATGAAAACACCATAACATCAAGATAACATGATTATCGATGTTTGCAAACAGTATTCTTTGAAGTGTAGAGAAGCAAATACCGACTCTAACGCAACAACAAAGTGACCAACTTACTTCGATCTTCATGAGCTCCAACAAGGCAAAACGGTCTTGCTCCCTCTTCCGATGACCAACAGTTTAACCATGCCTTGTAGCAATCATTCAAAGGTGTGTGCTTCTATCTTTAGCCCATCCCCCCCCCCCCCCCACACCCCCGCAATATTCAAATTCTATGAGAAGTAACAATAAAAGCTTATACTGAATGGAACTCACTGCTTTAGCTCACAATAATGATCAGCCCTTCAGATTTATAAATGAACTGCAACGAGCTTTTGAATATGTCAGTGAATGCCTATCCGTTTTAATGAAGGAGCTAAAAGCTTCTCCACCTTATAAATCCACGAATCCTTTAAGTCACAATTGGCGTATATATGTTTGCATGTGTGATAGCTGTCATAATTTTATCTTTTAGGCTATTGCGACAAATGAAAACTCACTGAATTCGTCTCGGATCGCAGTATTTTTTTCAAAAAAAGGAAAAAAAGTTTGCAAGACCAACCTGAAACTCACTAAAACGATTACAAGTCTCCCCATTTTATATCAAAAATTTCCGCGGAATATTTGCACTGCTGGTCAGTTGAGCCAAAATCCGGTGCATTATCATAACGAAGCGATGGAGTGACATTGCGCACCTCAGTACATCTTGTAAATTCAATTGCTTTCCTTTTCTTGCTCTCACCGTTGGAATATACTATTTCTTAGGACAAAAACTTCCAAAAATTTCTTCGTACTCTGCGCCAAACTTACAAATTGCCACAGCTGATAGCACTCTTTGAGACTGTTTCTGTAGCAAATCCAAAAGTCAGAAGCCCTCCGATGATTAAAAAGCAGATGAAATGAGGACCAAATCAAGCACCTCATCTTTGCTTCTCCACAAAACCTTTTACATCTCTAACCTTAACTTTCCAACACAGAAAACAAAGCATTGCATCCAGCAAGCAAAGCAGAAAACTTGCCGCACATCTTTCCACAACCAGTACTGCCATATAAGCGGTAGTGTCATTTACAGGTAAAAAGTATTTTAAAAAGATTACGTTCAAAGTGCTGAATAGAAACGGTGTACGCGGCAGCAGCGCTGCAAACGATCAGATCAGCAAGCTCATGCCCAAGTATAGTCAACTCGTGGACCAACACCGTGCTCGGTTCATCACCAACTATCGAGCGAACTTTATCGATTAGTTCGATTTGAGCGCGAATAGCCGGTAGCGCCAATTCTGAAAACTTCGTTCTTTCTTCAAACGCATGATAAGATGTTGCATAATTGTATTGGCGATCTCTGTTAGCAGAAAGTAATGTTGTTCGGCATGGATGGAGGCGGGCAGTGAAGAAGAACCGGAGGATGGAGATGGAGGCAGAAAGGAGAGAGAAGGGAGTGGGGGTTGGAAGAAAATGATAACAGAAGGGGAAATATAGACTGCCGCAAATGCGCTTAAAAACGGCCGAAACCCTTGTTCTAATTAAAAAGTTCACCAACAAATCCGAATACACCGTAGACCACAGATACATTCGCGTAATGACGATCGATCATTTGCGTCCCTCTTATGTATGATGAAAACACCATAACATCAAGATAACATGATTATCGATGTTTGCAAACAGTATTCTTTGAAGTGTAGAGAAGCAAATACCGACTCTAACGCAACAACAAAGTGACCAACTTACTTCGATCTTCATGAGCTCCAACAAGGCAAAACGGTCTTGCTCCCTCTTCCGATGACCAACAGTTTAACCATGCCTTGTAGCAATCATTCAAAGGTGTGTGCTTCTATCTTTAGCCCATCCCCCCCCCCCCCCCCCCCCCCCCCCCTCCACAAAAAAAAAGAACCCG
>JPKZ01000517.1:571874-585149 GCA_000803305.1 Toxocara canis
GTGGGAGAGAGAGACTGCGTGTTCTAGAGCCTCCTGAAAGACGATTTTGCAGAGAGAACTTCATAATATTCAGTATTGTCACTGCAAGTAGCATGAGGCTGTGTCGCTAGGAAGACCTTTCGGAATAATAGGGTATATGATGGCCTAACCAATAAGCCCACGTGTTCTGTTCATCGCCGATTTCACGACCCGACCACGCACTGGAATCATTCCATCGGTTTGAAATTTATAACTTTTGTCGTTTGGCAACTAACTATTGAACTAGCTCGTTTGTGAACGGACCGCAAACCTCGCACCATGAACAGTATGATTCCAAAGAAGATAGGGTAGAAAAATTTTTAGGAACAAGTAGCGCAGAAAAAAATTTGTTGAAAGAAAAAAAAATCAATAGTGAATAAACGTCAATTTTGTATTCCAATACAAAAAGACAATTTGTCCGAACTCTACCGTATATTCAGAGGATAAGCAATGATCAGCAGGTTTGCGCTCTAAGGCCTATTCGACAATTCTCTAATCCTATACGGGATTTACGACAAAACGAAACAAGAGATGGCGATGAGAATTTTTGCAAAGGCCAAGCAATCCTTTTCTGACAAGAAAAGGAAAAGCCATTTCTGTGGGCACACAGGTCTCGATAAGGGGTCCACAAATCACCCCCTATATTAGACGGATATCGCCAATACGCAACAACTTATTAAAACAGTAAAAGATTCGCGTTCAACGAATGAACTAGGACCTGTGACATAATTGAAGTAGTTAAGACTGCCAGAAGAGACGCTAGTGGTTCAAGACAATTTAGACCCTAGCGATCTATGCACTAAAATAAAATCCTTTCCCAAATTGTCGTCTTTTCCTTCGGTTTCTCGCTGGTTTTGTTTCAATTATTTCTAGTTTTCATTCATAATCGCGTTCCTGTCTCCACAGAAGCGAAACGGGATATATCACTGTGAACGCGATGAGCCAAACCTGGCGATTTTAAAGTAAACATAACAGAAACGACTGCAACGATCGGTGAAGAGACGTTTCTGCGGATTGTGGATATGCTGGATGAAAGGACTTTCGTAAAGTAAGAGGAGCTCATCGATAGGAGCATTTCAGTCGGTAAAACGAAGGTTATAAGCGTCCTACACATCACTACTGTCTTGTAAGAAAGCGTCGCACGAAGTGGCACCAACGGAGAGATACTAAAGTCAAATTAGTAATGACTGAACTGCACCCGATAGGAACGCCGAAATCTTTGGGTATCTCGCGAAATCAAAACAAATAACCAGCTACAGGCATGGAGGGAGCAGATAACATTAGGTGCAACGAGAAATGAGCTTCCTGTTATTGACAGTTGGGGGTGAAACAGGTTCCGGAAGGCTCGCAAAAGATACCAATATGTAACAACGAGGATGCTGCAGTAATGGGCCCTCGCCGTATCTTTTCATTTCCATGGAGACAACTGCAGATCCAAAGCAACACACGTCCAAATAAACAAATTCAAGATAAGACATGGAATTACGCACAGAGATATAATACAACTCACTACCCACACCGAGAGCTTCCGAAGATATCACTGAATCAACTGTTCTTTTTCAGGAACAAATCCGAATGTCAATTCCAAGTTTCGACCTGAACGCCACTTTCATGTACGCGAGAACGTGATCATAAATTAAACCGAAAATTTTTAATTAAAACAAAAACCAATGAAGAAAACAGAAAACACACCTCACTGCAAAACGAATCTCATCCTACTGTAAAAAAGCACCAGGCATCAAGACGACCAGGCATGTTGACCTCACTGAAAACAACCTCACCTCTTCTACTCCGGAGTCGTGTTCGACCACTCATGGCTTAGTTCTTACAACCTGCGTAAGCAAGTTTACTTGCACTGTACTGGCGGTAGACGCCTAATATCGAATGATCTGTGATCTCCTCGTCGAAGCCTACTTTCGAAAAACGGCAGAAACCGAAGCGCTATGTTTCCCTTCCTCTTTTTGTAAGAGTAACAAAAGGCAATAAATCAACGTAACAAAATGAAAAATAAAAGCACACATAGAGGACTTAAGAAAGAAAGCAAAATAAAAGTGAAGTAAGTATGCGAACATGAGTTTAGATGAACAATGGTATTTCACCAGGCGACGTATTATAAAATCATTCATTCAACAATTCTAGAATATTCACTGCGCAATTTTTCACTCGAGTCAAATTTACTAAAGCAGAAGCTAAGAAATTTAATCGAGTCACACACAAAATAACGTTAAATGAACATACTAAACAGATCCTGTTGAGCGCTACGTAGTTCAACCGCTGCCTGCGTCTTTAAGTCGCCGATTTGCTTCGCCGACTTCTCTTTTTCCTCTTCGCATGCCTAAAATCAGTGCTGCCATGTTGTTTCGAAATTTATAGGAATTTATCAACTAACCGATAAACGGTCGGAGAATCGATCGGTTAGACGATATTACTTTTTATAAAGTTCTAAAAGTGAATTGACAATACTACTCAAAGTAATCTTAATTAAAACTTATCATGCACGGTAAAAACTTTTAAACGACACGCCAAATACCCTTGCGGACAAAGCCAGAACAATTGGAACAGGATAACCAATAGAGCTGCCTCAGCATTCTGATTCCGAAATCACGGATTTCGCATGGCATTTGAAGAAATGAAGACAAAACAGTCTCGATCACGTTCGCACATATAAAGGAACACTTCAGTGCATGGCGCATTGTTCAACAAAAACATTTTGAATGAGTTTAGTTTATGCTAACGATCAGGGGAGAGTGCGTTCACAGAACTGTCTACAGAGTACCGTTCGGTGATCATTTAGCGAACTGCACAAGCACGTTAGTTGAATACAGCTTGCCACATTCACTGCGCGCACTAACCAGGCCGTTCGTTGCTCGTCCTGCACGTGCTCTTTTGTGCGTATGTGTGTGTGTGTGCCTGCTTGCTCATTTCTGCTTTCATTACGTCTGCACTAAAACAACCACACACAGTCCGTTACGCAAATCTGTGTTAGCTGGTTGTATACGCTCATCTACAAAATCTTCCGTCCAAAAAGAAGGATGGGTCTCACCTCCAGCTCCGGAGATGAGACCCATCGAACCCTCTTGTTCTCGCAACCTTTCCTTTTCTTTCCTCAAATGTTAAACGTTGCACTATTCAAAATTACAGACATCTAGTTTTCAAGAGATTAAACCTTGAAACGTATATTACACTGAACTTTCGCTTGAACATTCACCTAATCGAGAAAAACATTTTCTCGAAATTTTCGCATTCAACGCTAAGACTCTCCTCCTCCTGGAAAATGAATTTCTATATGGAAGTTATTTCCCTCCTAAGCGACGTCCTCCCCCACGCCCCCCCCCCCTCCCGCTCCGACCAAAATCTTCAACGGTGCGAAGTTGATGCACTCAACTCTAAGCTATGCAATACAATACTCTCGTTTAATGCACTTGACCACTACCAACTTCCTATTGCTTACTTCAGGTGGCATTCAGCTTGCAGTACTCAACAGAAGACCTCGGGTACGAACGCAGTAGATGTGACGGGATGAATGAACGAAACATATCTCAACTCACTGACACGACCAACGATACTCCTCGGAACCCTGCTCCCTCCCTTCTTATTACTTCCCGAAATACCTCATCACAACAACGCTATTCCATCACTGCTTAAGGCTCAGTAATGAAAAATACTAGCAACTATAACTGTAAACCTCTAAGTTGATTCACCACTTGACAACGTGGTAAGTCGATTACCTTCGTTTTTATGGCTAAACCTTCAAATGTGATCAAAAACTTCTCTTTTTCATTCCAAATAAAGTCTCATGACAAGTTACGCTTGAAAATGAGTGATTAAGTGAACACAACTAAGCAGCGGTGAAACCCCTCCCCCTCCCCCTACTCCGCTCCCAAAAGGAATGAAACGGTATGTCAGATTTCTGTAGAGAAACATAAAAACGCACGCGTCATACATTTCCTTCTTGACTCCTTTCAGAGCAGGCACTACTTCGGTCTGTTTCTTGCAACCGAAAGCTAGAACGCTTAAGCCCTTTGAATGTCTTAAGTTTTGCGCCGAATTTATGTCACCTAGTGCCATTTTTCTTTTTCAATACCACATAAAATTAACGGACAATTAACGACAACATAGAATCGCTTCGAAGAGGGCACCCTTGCGGACAAAGCCAGAACAATTGGAACAGGATAACCAATAGAGCTGCCTCAGCATTCTGATTCCGAAATCACGGATTTCGCATGGCATTTGAAGAAATGAAGACAAAACAGTCTCGATCACGTTCGCACATATAAAGGAACACTTCAGTGCATGGCGCATTGTTCAACAAAAACATTTTGAATGAGTTTAGTTTATGCTAACGATCAGGGGAGAGTGCGTTCACAGAACTGTCTACAGAGTACCGTTCGGTGATCATTTAGCGAACTGCACAAGCACGTTAGTTGAATACAGCTTGCCACATTCACTGCGCGCACTAACCAGGCCGTTCGTTGCTCGTCCTGCACGTGCTCTTTTGTGCGTATGTGTGTGTGTGTGCCTGCTTGCTCATTTCTGCTTTCATTACGTCTGCACTAAAACAACCACACACAGTCCGTTACGCAAATCTGTGTTAGCTGGTTGTATACGCTCATCTACAAAATCTTCCGTCCAAAAAGAAGGATGGGTCTCACCTCCAGCTCCGGAGATGAGACCCATCGAACCCTCTTGTTCTCGCAACCTTTCCTTTTCTTTCCTCAAATGTTAAACGTTGCACTATTCAAAATTACAGACATCTAGTTTTCAAGAGATTAAACCTTGAAACGTATATTACACTGAACTTTCGCTTGAACATTCACCTAATCGAGAAAAACATTTTCTCGAAATTTTCGCATTCAACGCTAAGACTCTCCTCCTCCTGGAAAATGAATTTCTATATGGAAGTTATTTCCCTCCTAAGCGACGTCCTCCCCCACGCCCCCCCCCCTCCCACTCCGACCAAAATCTTCAACGGTGCGAAGCTGATGCACTCAACTCTAAGCTATGCAATACAATACTCTCGTTTAATGCACTTGACCACTACCAACTTCCTATTGCTTACTTCAGGTGGCATTCAGCTTGCAGTACTCAACAGAAGACCTCGGGTACGAACGCAGTAGATGTGACGGGATGAATGAACGAAACATATCTCAACTCACTGACACGACCAACGATACTCCTCGGAACCCTGCTCCCTCCCTTCTTATTACTTCCCGAAATACCTCATCACAACAACGCTATTCCATCACTGCTTAAGGCTCAGTAATGAAAAATACTAGCAACTATAACTGTAAACCTCTAAGTTGATTCACCACTTGACAACGTGGTAAGTCGATTACCTTCGTTTTTATGGCTAAACCTTCAAATGTGATCAAAAACTTCTCTTTTTCATTCCAAATAAAGTCTCATGACAAGTTACGCTTGAAAATGAGTGATTAAGTGAACACAACTAAGCAGCGGTGAAACCCCTCCCCCTACTCCGCTCCCAAAAGGAATGAAACGGTATGTCAGATTTCTGTAGAGAAACATAAAAACGCACGCGTCATACATTTCCTTCTTGACTCCTTTCAGAGCAGGCACTACTTCGGTCTGTTTCTTGCAACCGAAAGCTAGAACGCTTAAGCCCTTTGAATGTCTTAAGTTTTGCGCCGAATTTATGTCACCTAGTGCCATTTTTCTTTTTCAATACCACATAAAATTAACGGACAATTAACGACAACATAGAATCGCTTCGAAGAGGGCAATAGGTGCCACTCAATCAAACTGGAAAGTACATGCAACTAGATATGAGTGCGACTCGACTCACATCACAGTACGGTTCCACCGCAGAGAAAGATGAGGCGCAAGTAATGACGATAAACGGAGTGAAGAGAAAAAGATGGGAGAAATGAGAAATCGTTAGGCAAAATCAGTAGAGATACTGGTTTTCAACTATCCAACTGGTCACAATCGCGCATTCCGTGAAGGCGTTGTACCAAAATTCAACGCAAGACGTTTCGCAACCTATATTTTTATGATAACTGCCTTACTCTACAACTTACTGCTATCCGCAAAAAAAGTAAGGTCATAACTTCGAACAACCAAACTTCGTCCAAACTCCGCCAAACATTGCGCTTTTTCAGCTTGTTTCAAACCTAGAAACAAGATGGTTTCAATTACATTGCGGCATCGCATCTTCATGACAACTCAATAATGCTTTGATATTTTCAGATGCCCACTACTAAATGTCCATAAACAGAAAAAATGCTGAATGATTTTTTCCGAACGGAGAGCAGTTTCCCCCCTCCCTCCCCCTAAGAGACACGTAGCATTCATCGGCATCAACAATTAAGCCAAGGCCTCGTTCAAAAATTCTAGTGGTTCGCTGTATTCTATATAGCTCGAAAAATACAAAACCTACATTTCATACTTTGGCACAACCGTCGCCCGGCATAACTACCGACAGGTTTTGTGCAACGTTTATGTCAAATGATGGATTGTTGCCTGCTTTAGCAGCCTTGTTGTGCACTTGATTACTCAATGCAGTATGGCAATTTCACATTTTTCAAGAGCTTACTCCACTACGTTTACTGCGATTCAACAGGCGAAATACGCCTTTGTATTACGATGGAGCAATTAATTTCCTAATGAGTTGTCACTTCGGTCAACCTTGTATTCCTTTTCGCCTTTTCAACACACGGCACCTGCGCGCCAAACAGACATAACTTTACCCATCAAAGGTCCTTCTTTACCTGTTTCTACAAGTAGAACTTCTAATTCGGAATCCCATTTCCCGTAGGATGTTAAAAAACTCGCCTGAGATCAGCATCATGACTTATGTCGTTCAACTGCGGTAATAAACTCAAAATCTCTCACATAAATACACAGTGTGTTCTACAAGGAAATGTTGTAAAATTAAGCAAATGTATTGCATAATCTCGAACACAGCTCCCTCCTGCCCTCCCCCCCCTTAACCTCATGGCGACCTGAAATACTATAATCGCTTGAATATACGGTATCCAGTTGTAATGCAGTAGAGCTTGCCTTCTTCAATGAATCCAATTCAGAACTGCACTCGGACAACTGTGCATTTAGCTGTGTTAATCTTTCAGTGCTAGAACGTTGTTTTCCTTCAATTTCTTCTTTCTCCTTCAGCGATTCAACAAGAGATACTTCCAGCTGTTGTACACACGCCTTTAGGTATTTCTCTTGCGTCGTTGACGTCTCTCTCATTACCTCTATCCTCTTAAATATTAATTATTCATTCCATTTCTTTGCATACAAGCCGGAAAAAAAAGCTCATTAATTCTCTTCTGCAAATGTACGGAAACATTTTTTCATTCTCCATGCCATATAATTCCTCAAAAATTTCTTAATTTCCTGCATTTCAGCAGCAAATCGCGATTGTTGTTTTTGATAGCCTCTTCAGCTATTCACCTTCCGAGACTTTCATTCTTTTGTCGATCTACTTTCTAACACAAAAACCCATGAAAATAAAACAAGAAGAGGATGCATAAAGCAAGATCATGTACCCTATCCTACCTCAGCACCTTTCCATCGCATAAAGATATGTTATGCAGCGTTGTGTGACTCGGGAGACGGAATAGGGGACCCACGTGTCTTTTGCATTCTCCTTGAGAAGCGACACTATAACTCTCGATAGACTGCGTGATAAAACAGCGTCAGGACCTTTCAAATTATCACTTCCAGTTGACTGACATAGTAAGTCAATGGGCTCAAGGAAACTGACAAAATCAGGCCGTCCTGGGATATAAATATAAATGGGTCTAGAATCTTTCATTAGAATCAGAAAGCCCCGCAAGGGAACAATAAAATGGGCGTATCGTTAATGACAATTTTTTAAAAACCCTAACATCGCTGATTAGCAAACCAAAATGAGCGCTCTGCACTGACCCAATTCCATAGATGTACACAATGCGAAATCTTAATTTATGACTTCCTCTCTCTCTACAATGCGCATCTTAAAATCGCCGAACTAATGTCTGATCCCTCCCATCAGCTACACACAACCACTTCACCTCAGCGAACGCGCGGTAGAAGGGGTGCTCATGACACACGCCAAGTTCAACAACGCTCGAATAAATTTTTATACTCTGAACTGCTGAAAGCTTCTAGAAGTCTTCAAAAATTCCGTGAAAACGCGAAAGTTTCGAATCTCTCCTCATCCACCTGAAACTGACCTCAGGATTATTACTCATCCCCACAGTTGATCCCAAGAGCACCCTTCTCCTCCCCACTGAAAATTCCTTTCTGCGCCGCCGAATTTCATCGCCACAGTATATTCAAATTCTGCTAAATTACAGGATAACTTTCATATGCTCCTAAAGATGGTTTACCACAATGAAGAGCAGAAAAGCATAAAGGTAATGAAGAGGAAGGAGAAAACGGCTAAGCAGAAAGCGCAATTATAACACAGGCGACTGGACAGACAATTATGCAAGGACACTGCTGTTGCAATATAAGCCTGGGATATTCGCCTTTTTGGTGGTTGCTTACTGCTTTACTGGAAACTCTAACAGTTGCGCTCCATCCCCCAGAAAAACGCAGTATCATTTTGCAAAGTAGATAAACAATATCGAAGCTTCATGTTTCAATGTTTTCGGGGCTACAGTTATCAAGCCAAATCCGTAGATTACATATGGAGGTTAGAACACATTCAAAAATTCCCTTTGCACCCATAAACGAATAAATATGCAGAAGATACCGCACTACCACAATAAAATTTCGCCACCGAAAAAAAAAATCGCCTCATAATGTCAGCAAAATAATCTGACCTCATTCCACTAAAAAATTTTATGAAATACTAGAAATTTCCATGAAACTGAAAAAAAACATTATTGAGGAAAGGCTTTAAAGTAACCACTCGAAAGCGTCACTACTTCCAGCCCTCTCCCATCCCTTTCTAAATTATCGTTAACTTTGTAACCTCTGAAAGCTTCATTCGGGACAAAAGAATATTTTCTATATAAAAACAACTGGACAGGAAACACAAATATAAACTCTTATAAACCCATTAGTTCTAGTATTACAGTAAGTATGGAATGACAGTAAAGTTCATGCACATAAACGGCACAGCACCTCGAGAATAGCATAACAAGTAAACTACTTCTCAGCCCTTTTGAGCAAAACTATGCTTTGCGTTTTATTTCCGCGCTTTTAAAAGCAACCGCCAACAAGGCACTAAGCTAACACAGCAGCTTGCCTTCATAAGGTCATCGATATTCGCATTGCACTGTATCAGCTGAGTTCTAAATTCGTCTGCATTTTTAGCATTCTCCTTCGCATCCTTCTCGGCCATCGCCTTTTGTCTTTCCGACTCTGCGTTCCGCAATTCCAACTGATCTATCTTCAGTGCCATCAGTTCCACTTCGGCTGTTGAACTCACTTTCAAAGCGTCCAACCGCTTTAATACAACTTACAACTTTAATGTTCTACCATAACAACGTTTTCAAATAACCCATACGTTATACAACCATAATATCAACGCCACGCTAGCAGGCGAATATCAGACCGCCGACAACGACCAACGTGAGCAAGATGACCGGGAAATCCTCGACGACGTTACCCAAAAAAAAAACAAGTAGGCAAGTGGTGAGAGAAGATTCTCATCGGAACAAAAGAGTAAAAAGCGTTTAAAAAAAAAACAGACCATTCTGAGAATGCAAGCACACTATCGACAACTAGCGAGAGGGACGCCGATGTTAGGGGACGATTTAAAAAAAAAAAAAAACAGACCATTCTGAGAATGCAAGCACACTATCGACAACTAGCGAGAGGGACGCCGATGTTAGGGGACGAGAAGACAGACAGAACCCGTTCAGCTAAGCCACTTCTATTGATGAATGTGAGAGATGTTCGAAAAACAAAAGCTAACCTCATTGAGACCGACAATTTCTTGGACCTTGATGGCAAGCTGTGCTTCTAATTGCTCAGCAGCAGCAGATGCATTCGCTGCTTTCTCCTCTACCAGATTCTTCTCACGTTCCACTTCTCTTAGGCGCATCTCTATTTCTTCGATCTTCGCATTCAATTCTTCACGCTCCTTTATCGAATTCTGTTTCGTCCGCTCAAGCTGCTGAAAAATGATGCTTATTATTAAAAGTGCGCAGATGCATGGTTAACGCAACGAATCATCAGCGACCTACGTTCACATATTCAATTAAATTCGTGCACAAAAACCCACACGAGTTCATCTGCGGAGCACTCTGTAAGTGTGAAATGATGCACGCTGCCTAGGAATGTCCATGGAGCAAACGTTGTCATCAAGAAGACCAACCTCACTAAGTGCCGCGATTTCCAAAATTTTAGCCGACAGCTGGGTGCCAAGATCGCCAGCACTGCTCGTTGCAGTGCGTGCCTGCTCCTCTAGTATGGTTCGCTGTCGATTCACCTCATCGACCTTTATTTGGAGTTGCTCGTTTTTATCCTTTAGCTCGGATACTTCTTTCGCTGAATTTTCCTTCATATCCTCAATCGTCTAAAAAAAACGTGCTCTCATTTCCATTACAAAAGTGAAAATAGGAAAGAAGCAAGGGAGAGAATGAGAAACGGAGAAGCACTGGAAGAGGGATAAGAGGGAGAACGGAAAGGGCTGGGATGAACGACTTAGAGCATTACACATACCACAATTCAAAATTGCAACAACAGCTACATGCGTTCTGCAACAACCAAATCTCTAACTGGAACTACTTCTACACAATAATTTAAAAAATGAGTCTATGGAACACTTTTTTCGACTAAGTTTATAAAATGTTTCTCACTTTCACAGTTGCCAACGATCAACACCAATGCTAATAATGCTACTACGTTAAAAAAGCCTATAGCAAATTCAAAAGTGGTAACCTTATTGAGAACTTCGATGTCTACTTGACACTGTGCTAACTGTCCTTGGAGATCATCAACGCTACATGCTGCGCCACGCGCCTTCTCTTCGACCAGCGATTTTTCTCTCTCCGCTTCAGCCATCTTCCTTTCCATAGTGCGAATCGCCTCCTCTTTGTTGATTCGCTCCGACTCACTTGCCGCTAGGTCTTTTTGTGCATTTGACAATTTCGTTAGTGCCTATAATGATCATGTGTACATTCCAATCAATCGACCTCAACAAACATCTACTCGAATTCTTTCCAACAATTCAAACAAACACATAAAATAATAGAAGCAAACTTTTAAAAGATCGTTTGAAAACGCTGATATGTGCTGTGCTCTCCGTCTGGCTGCTTGTATTTCGAATGCGTTGCTGTACCTCTTGTCTTTTTTCGTTTTTCCAAAATTATTTTATATTTTCATGCTTTCCTGGGCGTGGCCTCCATTTCCCTGCATACTGAGCAATTATTTCAAGTCAAAAAAAATGACCTTTCTCATGCACTGCTTTTCCTCGTTTCTCTCATACATTTAAAAAAAATCACCAGTAGACATCAAATGTCATCCACCTCAATGTGTTCCTGACGCAGGTTGGCATATGCACTCTTCATCTTTTGAAAATTTTGTTCACTGCTCTGAGCTTTTCTTTCAACGTCTTGAAGCCGAGCCTCATCTACCGCTTGTCTTTCCGATTCAGCGTTTGCCGCACGAATACGTTCCAATTCATCCTTAAGTGACACAATACCTCAGAGAGAACGTCTTCTAATCAGCACCTCATCGACATGGAATAAAATAATGATAACAAAAAAAAACCTGCTTAGCGAGATGTAATACCCAAAATTTCCCCTCTTCTCCCCCTCCTCAAGATTAGCGTTACATACTGTATTGCTTTTACTTCAGTTCGTTCAGTTTTCATTAAAGGCTCATTGTATAAAGCGTTCCAAATGATGTCCTATCAAAAAGAACATACACAGCCACAAAGCACCTCCAAGCGATATAAGCGATGCTTGCCGAGAGAATGCAGATGATTGCGAGCGTACGTTGGACCCTCTTCCCATAACTCTCAATCTTTTACACAGTAATGCAACTATGAAAGGATCGCGTTTCAAATAAAACGAAGAACAACAAACCTTCAGTTCGTCAACCGACTGCTTATAATGATCGTTTTCGTGTTTCATTTGCAAAAGACGATTCTCATATTGTTCTATTCGAGAACGTGCCTATAAATTACGTTAAGTATATAAAATGAGCTCCCAATAAACACTGAATATCCAAACAAAGAAAGCTGTTATTACATATAGAACACATTATCTGGTACAGCGGACTTATGCGAGATAATACCCTTTGATGAATTTGCGAAACTTATACCTGTGAGAAAAAATCTGTCAATTGCGAAGAAGCTTCTGCTTTAGAGAATAAAAGTCCCAAAGTTTACGAAATAGCCACAATCATTGTTGACTCCACTAACGCGCAAGAAGTTTTGATTTATTAAGTCCACTTCCACGCATCGCCAAAATCGAACTATAAAGAAACCTCATTCATAAGCCTTTCGTTGTTGAACCTCGCATCATCCACATCTCGTCTCAGCGCATCGATTAGCATATCTCTGCAAGATGTTACCCCACTGCTCACAATTAATTATTCAGTTATTTTTCGTGGTAGCAACACTTTGTAAATACATACACAGTGTGAGCTAGAAACGAAGTCAGATACGGTTGTGACTGCTCAGAATAAATTGCGGGAGCACCAGAACAACACAAGACAACGAGGGGAGCACCAGAACAACACAAGACGACGAGGGCAGCACCATAACAACACAAGACAACGAGGAAAGCACTAGAACAACACAAGACAACGAGGGGAGCACGATAACAACGCAAGACAACGAGGGAAGCATCAGAACAAAATTATTTCCTCACATGCTATTTCGCTTTGCAGCTTTACCCATCTATTATATATCTTTTACAAGAATAAACACTGCTTTTGTTTTATATGTTTTTTCACTGACTTTTTTGTGGATAAGTATCGTAATTTCTGACTACATTCCAAAGTAGCATTTAATTTTAAAACAGCAAAAACGATCAAACCTGGGATCCTCGGATGATTGTGCTGTCTCTTCTGGCTGCACAGTCTGTGGTTCGGATACGTCGACAAGACTTTCATCAATGGAACGCCCATCAGGAGGTGTATCGCTCTCACTAACGCTGTCACCATGTAAATATGCTTGAGGACTTTGATAGGTGTCCAGATCCGACGCCTACAACAGCACAGATCATATTTCAGCGATCTCTACAAATTTCTCTTACATTGAACAAAAAAATTAAACGCATGAAAAGAAAGCTACCGAATTTAAGCACCGTATTTGCAAACACTGCGATGCGCCAAAAATGGAAGGAAATG
>JPKZ01000517.1:592092-619033 GCA_000803305.1 Toxocara canis
CCCCCCAAACACTTGAGCAAAACAGCCTCAAAATCATACGCGGAAAGTGGAATTTCTGCAATGCATGATAAATAAAGGAACTTAAACACAACATAAAAAGCACAGTACCTTATGAAGGAGATGACAGAATTTCCATGTTAGAACCGGATTCTTTTCCAACTGAATACGAGAAATGGTGTTCCAAAAAACTGATGACGACTTCTCTTTGTGGGTGCCGACAATAAGCACACGAACATGCTTCTGCTTTAAAGGTACCTCATTCTTGTTGAGCGCTTTGTGAACTGATATTATCTGAAAGAGACACAGTATATCTTGTGACACCGACGGGTGGTCATTAATATAAAGTGGAACACGATTCAATGGTTTAAAACGTTATAACCGAGATAGAAGAGCTGGAAAATTTTGCGCTCCATGACTTGGAATATAATTTTTCGAATTTCATTGTATTTCTAAAAAAAAAAAATTTTTTTTCGCAACCGACTTTTTAGATACTTAAGAAATAACAAAATACACACACGTGAATGGTATTTAATCAAACCTCAACGGATTCTCGTCCACCTTCAGCTCACCACCGACACCAATACGAACGTCAATGATTTATTTCACATCAGTTTCCAAACATCTAAGTAATCTTTTCTTGCACAAACGGCATGAAGTGATGTCCAACACTAAATCGCAACGTAACTATCGTCCTGATCATTTATACCGATTTTAAAAAATACTAAGAAAAGAGCATACCTGTGCTTTGATGAACGCCTCACGATCTGCACTCGTCACTGCGGACCGACGTGACATGCTTCACGACAAGGACTGCCACTCGCCGGATTGCAAACACCCGCCACTGCTGATCGCCCTATTAGAAGCCTGAAACTGTTTGGCCCGCTAGTGCATCACCTATAATATCATTGCGAAAGGACAAGTATCTCAAACTAAATAACGCGCTTTACAGTAAGGAAAAATGACTAGATTTGAACAAAAAAAAGCCAATACATCATGATCTGATGACACAACAGCGTAGCCCACTTCACGAATAAAGTTTTTGCGATTCCGTCCGATCATCCAGTTCGATGGATATCCGTTAGGACCGGTACTTATATAACAGAACCGTACACATTACCTGGATACGCCCGTTACTTCTGTTCATCTCTCGCTGTTCAGGCCCGCAAGCGAAATAAAGCAGAAAAGGGGACTTACGTAACTGTAAAGCTTCAAAGATGTCACTACAGTTCGAAAAAAAAGTCAGCAAAATGTAAACTTATTTCTTCGCCTCATCCGAAAGAGCTGTGATGTGTATATAATTCAATTTGCGTAACGTTTCAGTGTTTCACATACGCTGTCAACAGCCATCAGCAAAATCAACACTCGCTTTGCGTTAATTAGTGGCTGCCAATCGCTGATATCGTAATCCTTACTCCATGCAAATATTCGGTGTGTAACGCGCATTCTAAGGATATAGCCAAAAAGTGTTTTAAACATAACTAAACATACGATAAAGCATCTGGAAAAGCTTGCTTGCTTAGAGTCGCGAACCTTCTAGAGTTCAATGTCATACGCTTCACGGAACTCGCTCTCTGACACATACGCATACATGGAACCCATACACATACACACACATGGAACTCATCTTTGACTAACAATTTTTTTGCCAACACATACAGTAGATCCTACGAAAGTTCGGAAACTTCAGCCAAACACTCAGTTATTCAAATGCGGAATTGCCTTTTGGGAACCTACAGGAGCGAAGAATCCACACGCTGAAATCGGGAAGATACAAACGGTAAGCCTAATTTACGCTTTCTTTGGCCTAAAATGAAACGTCAACGGACAAGTTTTACGCCTAGATCACGCCATACAAACAATAAGAGAGCAGTGAATATTTTTCTAAATAGGCATGCACAGCCGTTGGGTGAGAGAGAAGAACGCATAATGTGGAGCGCAAGCAGCAGACAAGTAAGTGCATACCCCAAAAATGTTTCACTTAAACACACCTTATCTCTGCTTACATTGCGAACAAAGCGCCAATACATCCCGCATGCACATATGCCTAACTGCACACCGACTGAATGGAAAATATCGCGAAAAGAGAGACAACCAACTCTTTATGAACGCAGTTTCATTCATCTTCAACTCCTATATTATTCATTACTGATTCTTTTCTCTCCACAGGGGTCTTCTTTGAAAAAAAAGGGGGGATGGGAATAAATTTAGAAGTGAATAAAAGCAACGACTCGAGATAATGTATTTAGATAAATAAGAAACACGCGCGAAGGTATATGTACATATATATTTACACATATGTATGTGTATATATATATGTGTATACCTGTACACCTACATATATACGTGTACAAATACACTACATGTATATATACATGTATACATATATGTGTATACATACATGTATACGCACATGTATATATGCATATACATATGCATATGTGCATGTACATGTAATGTATTTGTATATGTATATATACATACATATATGTACTGTATATGTAATTTTCCATACGTTAGTAATCTACCGTTCATATAAAAGGTGCGACACATGCAGTGCAGGCGTGCTTCATTGAGAACAGCCTAATGCTTACTCCAAACTTCATTTCAAAACGAAGAATAATAACAATAGTTCAGACTGCATTCAAATTGCGTATTAAAAATTAGCAAGACCTTGATCGATCCTTAAACATGAATCGATGAGGATCGTCTTTGAGGATAAAGCATGAATGCTGCAGGTGTTAAACCTTCACACACCCTACCGATAGCAGGAACTGCTAGCGACGAGGCATTTTATTCAAGAACATACTCAGCATTTAAAGCTTAGTTCGCCCATAAAAGATGGACATGGATCAACTTTCGCTTTACCTACTACAGCCTGAACGTTTTGTTAGACCGACACTTGCATGCAGCCCTGAGGAACTTCCCCAACTATACGTTAGCCTTGCTCGGACCCTTCCTTCTCATATTTGGGGTGAACTGATGAAATGAACGCCCTGGCAGCTAATGAAAACAGTTAGCAACGTTGCTGACGAATGCATGACGTGCACATGAATACAATCAATTCAAGTCTCGCAGTTGCAGAACTGAATGAGCTAACCTTAGTTCCGTAAGTTCGTTAGCAGTCTTACCCTAGACCGCATCCTAATTTC
Source organism: Toxocara canis (assembly GCA_000803305.1). Taxonomy (NCBI): domain Eukaryota; kingdom Metazoa; phylum Nematoda; class Chromadorea; order Rhabditida; family Toxocaridae; genus Toxocara; species Toxocara canis. Next base: position 595,242 of record JPKZ01000517.1, read on the forward strand.
CGCATCAGCTAGCGATTGGTTCTTCTCATTAGTTGTCTCATGAAGGCGAACATGAATGCAAGTGCGCAGAACGCATAGTGTGTGACGTATAACTTACCGAGTAACTATTAGCGTTCGATAATGAAAAAGCGAACCGCGGAAATGTATCATTTCCAATATTGTATTGTGTTTCAATCAACACAGCCCTTATCATGTATCAGTAATATCAGCAAATATCCTAACAACAGAGCTCTCTCTCTTAAAGCTTCGCATGGGAAGCAAAAAAAAAGAGATGGTAAACGTTTTCTGCGACCAAAGCATCTCAACCTCTGACCGTCAGTAGTGAGCATGGAGCTGATGACGCACTCGAGCACGACTGAAGTAAGATGAACGCATGAGACCAGAAACTAGAACCGTGTATTCAGTGCAACTTGGGCGCACTTTGCATGCCACCCACGACCCGTACACATGATCAAAACACCAAAATTTGACGATGATTGTACCCTCGTTGCTTGACGAACGCGCACGCGACCGGCTGTTCGCTTGCCTAGCGTTCTTTACCGTTAAGCAACTGCTGAACCTTAGGGTCGAACACCATTTGGTAACTCTCAAAAAAGTATGCTCTACCAAGATCATATCACGTAAGGTGAATGCTCAACCATATCCTACTCAGTATACTTGCCCAACGAGATGTTGCGATGCCTTCGCAACCCACCCCCCTTCAACCCCCCTCCCCCCAAACTCTGAATAATTACCGGAAGAACCGAGCGGTGTTGTTTGTGTCGATTACTAACTACCATATGCCGAACGCGAACAAAAACTTACTTGGGATCGTTGCATGAGCAAAAATGATGAAATAGATGAACAATGCAGCACAATAATTTCATACTCCAGATTCGCAGGGGAATAAGAGCGCCATGGAAGTTGGATATACGTAGACGCTGCACATGCTAATTGCGCTTACATTGAAGCATGGATATCGCTTCCATGTGGTAAAGCAAGTTCTTGAAGGTGGGATGGCAGACGTAACTAAAACAACATAAATCTTTCCTTGAACACGCGCTGGGTGTCACCCAGTATTTGCTTGTATTTCCATATCGAAATTTTGATGCCTAATATTTTGCTCTCTATTGCCTTCGTTCGCCTAGTATCGGACATTCCAAGAATGACCTCAAGCAACATGTGGCTTCTGGACACTGTCGTATGTTTTCCGGATTAACATGAACTCGTCTAATCGCCCGGAAAGCATTGTGAATCTGCTGCCCATTAAAATGGAACTGCTTCATCCTTCTATGTTCTTCTCTGCTCTCAAGGCATCACAGAATTTATAGGGGCACTGGCCGCACTTGCATCACTGCATAAATAGCAGTCACCTGCATTCCCTTCTAGTAAGCCACCCAACACTTCTTACTTCCGAGGAAACCTCTCCTTACAGAACACTACCTTTAGCACATAACAATCTGAGGCCGTCCGCCACAATCCCACCTTTTCCAACAGCGCGTCCACCCTCATCATTTTCCGCCTCCATCAAACGCAGCCCCTCGTGCAAAATAGACGGACCATCACCATGTCAAACAAATGCAGCCTGGAACCCTAAGCCGATACGATGCATATCAAGCACAATCAGGAACTTTACAGTATGAGTTATTTTTATGCGTATCCACCTCTGCTCCTTGACACGCCTATTGTCCCTTCGCTCACAAAATATCGTCGACAATGACTCCGGTTTTAACGTTCTCTGTCTTCCTAGCCTTTTGTTTTTTTTTAGTTGTGAGCTAACACGACTCATCAACTTTCGCGAAATTTCGCACTGCTACTAATCAACAGAAGCAGTGGCTGGACGGAAAGGATGGAAGATAGCAATTAGGACGAGGACCTCACATCAACATTCAACCACGCTGAAATCAACGTCGCAAGTTTGTAAAAAAAAATCCCTCAAAAAATAAGTCATTATTGAAGGAGAATTTCTCGAAAGCTCCTTGTATCTCTTGTACGCGCCCACTTTTCCGAACTGCTAACGTAAATTCTTTACCGCATTGCTTATCAATGAAATGTATGCAGCGCTAATGAACTCACAGAAAAAATTTTATGGGAAATATTGAAAGAAATACAAACTTGCAGAAAACAAAACTTACAGAAAAAATTTTATGGAAAATATTGAAAGAAATACAAGCTTAAAGAAAAAATTTTATGGAAAATATCGAAAGAAATACAAACTTGCAGAAAACAAAACTTACAGAAAAAATTTTATGGAAAATACTGAAAATATCGAAAGAAATACAAACTTGCAGAAAACAAAACCTACAGAAAAAATTTTACGGGGAATATTGAAAGAAATACAAACTTGCGGAAAACAAAACTTACAGAGAAAGTTTTATGGAAAATATTGAAAGAAATACGAACTTGCAGAAAACAAAACCTACAGAAAAAATTTTACGGGGAATATTGAAAGAAATACAAACTTGCGGAGAACAAAACTTACAGAAAAAATTTTATGGAAAATATTGAAAGGAATACAAACTTACAGAAAACGAAACTTACAGAAAAAATTTTATAGAAAATATTGGAAGAAATACAAACTTGCGGAAAACAAAACTTACAGAAAACATTTTAATGCTTGTAGCAGAGTAAAAATTAAAAAATAAAAAACGCGTATAAAGCCGATGAAAAAGGCACCATCATGCTAATTTATAGCATAAATACAGTCAAGCAAATGCGAGAAAACAAACAATACGAACGGAACGTATAATAATAGATTGGATCAAAGGTCGGCAATTCTCTTTTCTTGAAGATCCATTTCAGCACGAATCTCATTTGGTAGATCCTTTCCCACCTGAAATATTAGCATATTTTATTCTATCATATAGTCTCCCGAAATCCTGTACAACTGCAAAGGTGATGCATGCTAAACCAGTCAAAAGCTTGCGCTCAAGTGACCCAATGATGGGATTATATTTCTGCTGCCTTTGCACACCGAATGTTAAACACTCAATTCTATTTCAAATTAATGTTAAGTCAAATTTATTCAATGTATTAAGTTAATTTTGTGCCAATGTCGAGCAGAACTTTAAGTACTCAAGTTGTACCTCAGAAAAATTGCACGTCTTTTCAAATCGGTCGCATCAATGTACCCAATTGACATTGATATCATCAGGAAATACTTCACTAAACGAAGATAGAAATAGTACACGCACTGAACTGACTAAAACTAATGGTAGAAATTCGTATGAAACAAACAAGTTAGAAGGAGTATTCTGCAGAGTATTCCCTCTCGTTTCCGTATCACGGCAGAACGTTTTCCATCATCCGCGAAAAAATACCCCCCTATCCTATTCCATTAGAAACGTCATAGCATGTGCACACTAAAAACGATATGCGCATTGAAACGATTAAAGATGATGGTGGAAATTGGTGGCGCTTAGTGCGCCCTCTCTTTTAAAAGTATTTTGGGAAGTGCTAACAGTGCCACAGTAATGAACGGTCCATCAATTTTGGCTGGAACATTACGCATAAACTAGAGACAAAACTAAGCTATTCTCGAATACTCTCTGTCGATTTAGACGCGAAGCTCCCCGTAGATGCACGGATAAACACACATTCGTCACAATACAACGTCCCCTTCGAATTTTCGGTCTTCGATCGCAGGTGATAGCAGCTAAGCGGGGGTTAGTAAATCATTTTATGTCATAAATCGGCTGCCGATGCCTGCAAAACCTCGAGCTGAGGGCGGGGAAGAAGTCACCCGCAGAAGTCCTCTCATGTAACGTCCTGAGAAAACGATCAGAGAAATCGAGGAATTAAATTTACTGCACAAACCTGTTCTTCAAGGAAGTGACGCACTTCCCTGACATCCTCTAGCCAGTAATTTTTCGGCACGCTCATAAGCTCGTCCATCTTGATTCCGTCAAGACCCTCTAAATTGAGAGATCCTCGTTTGGGAACGATGCCAATCGGCGTCTCCTTCCCAATAGTCACATCTCCTTCCAAACGACGAATTATCCAGTCGATGACACGTATATTTTCACCGTATCCTGGCCACAGGAAGTTGCCATTCTTGTCTTTGCGGAACCAGTTTACATGGAAGATCTTCGGCATCTGAAGCACATTCTCAATTAAGCCAGCGTTTCGGTAGTGTTGTGGCAAGCCTCCCGTACGGCAAGTTACGCTTGCTGGTTGGCATATAACTGGAGAACTGTTCGATTCCTAACGGGTACGCTCTTGAAACTGTTGCCAACGCGAACTACTAGTGCTTAGTATGCGGTCGATTAACTGCAACGTTGCTGACTGCTTCGACACAAGTAGAATAAAAATTATTATTCAAAAGGAAACAGGAAAGAACAATGTAACAGCCTGTAAACTCAAAGCGATCACTGCTTACAAGCAACAGTAATCTGCGGACGTTATCGTGCTCATGCTCGAAAGAAGAGTTCATTGAGGCCTTTTTAGCCTTTTATGCAATTTCTTTCCCAATATGCTAAATCTGCTTCTAAGACAAAGTACGCCGCATCGTAAGCTTACGAACATATCACGGACAAGGTACTGCATCCATCTGAAAGCCAGAAACAATTATAGCAATTCTTAATTTTCACATGGCTTTCGCACATTAGTACTCCCATGTTATGCACGCCGTACCCAGCCAGTGTTGCACCATGCTGTCACAAAATTGAGTGCACAGTAACTATCGTCGAATAAACTAAGCTTACTGCCCAAAGCCAATAACTACATATGCTCCAAGCCAACCCCACCTCAACCCCTTTCCCCCCACAAACACCGTATTACATCGAATAGAACACCCTGGAGCTGAAATGTTCACAGCTTCTCAGCGGTGGATTTGCCTAGGTGAGCATTATTTCGACGAGTTGTGGGGAGAGGGAGGAGGTAGAGGGGAATTTTCACGTTCTGCTGAGAACTGACAAGCAATGCAAGGCGGTTGTATTGCATGGAATTATTAAGGAGAACAGAGGGAGCCATTCACTTTGTCATGCTCAGCGGTAGAACTAATCGAGCGGAAGGCCACGTAGTGTGTTTTATCTACTTATTCCCTCTGCAAGGCACTTAGATATACGGTAAATGAATTCCCTCTGCAAGGCACTTAGAAATACGGTAAATGACCATTCCCACTGCCACAGTCTCTTCATTAAGGCATCGCTATTACCGAATACTAATGATTTTCAGAAGATCAAATTCTGAAAAAAAAACGGATTTAGAAATGAATGAGCAATCAAATGAACAACAACCTTGCGTCCTTCCTTTTTCAGTTCAACCCAATGTTTGAGGTATTGGCCAAAATTATAGCCCATGAAGGGACGCATCGCCATCGGGTCGTGCATCACTTTCTTGCCTTTGTGCTCTGCGGCCGCAGTCGCCTCCGATTTCAAACACGCGCCCGTTAATATGCCATGGTTCCACGAGAACGTTTCGAACACTAAAGGAACTCCTTCGGGTCTAGAAACGTAACAGTGAGATGAGAAGTAAAATCTCACTCGAGGAATTTTCCAAACAGAAGAGCATTTACTATAGAGGTAAAACAGTTAAGCGTCTGAAACAATCATTTCAGAATGCCACACGTACTTTAATTTATATTAATTTATATTAATTTACATTAATTCATAATTTATATTACTTTAATTAATTTACAGTATTGTAATAGTGGCCAATAAACTATTGAGTCGAAAAAAATGCATCGACTCCAGCTTAACTAAAGGGCAGACTTCAAAACTAAACGCCGTTAAAATTTTTAACCAATTAGAATTCTGTGAAGCGACTACAGCATAGCTATTGTTTAACGAAAACAAAAAAAAATCGCTCTTTGAGGAAATCGATGAGCACTTTTAATGAACAAGCGATTAACTTTCGATCATTAGAAGATGCTGAAACAATCTAAGACAAATTAATTTTAATGATTAATAAACGAGTTGAGCATATGAAAACAGTTGGAAGAGAAAACCATCAAGGAAACGTAACTGACGAGAAGGTGCTGACCGATGATGATTCTTGCTATTTGTGGAACGAACATATCCATTTTGGTAAATGATGGGCGTTTTCTGTAGAAGTTCTGAGGTGGACGTTTTTAATAATCTTACTGCAGTGCATCCCCGCTGACGGACATAGAAAATGACCCAGTCAAGAGAAAAGAAAAACGTCTAATGATCTAGTATCTGCTGCCGACTGATGGAAGGAATTAAAAAACTAAATGAAAACGACAAAAATTTCAATCGAATATGGCTCATAAGCTACCATTTATAAATATCCTGGAAGACAATGAACGATTAACTCCCCTCGCCATCTCGTGGCTTTGGCACTAGATATCTGGGAACTTAAGAAAAAAGGAAAGAATGAGTGAGACTCCTGTGAACAATGCACACCTTCTGCCTCCAAAGACGATCGCATCGATGGGCACTCCTTTAGGCGATTCCCATTTGGGATGAATGATCGGGCACTGGCCAGCTGGAGCTGTGAAACGAGAATTTGGGTGCGCAGCTGGGGTAGGATCCCCAATATGCCAAGGTTCGCCTAACCAATTAATCATATCCACCTTCTTATTCTGCAAATTACTAACTCGTTTTCACCTCGAAATGCACAGAATTCGTTATGCGCAAAGTGAGGTAACACTTTCAGACCGCTCATATCATTTTTCAAATGAAATCTTGATCAAACAATGCAGTAGATTTTTAGCAACACGGTAGCCACTCTCCAGGTGCAAAGGGCAACAGCAGTTTCATTTTACTACTTATGATGAAGCAAGTCCGGAATCAAAATATGCAGAAACTCGTCTTGTAACCACCCAACCACCCAACCGTTGACCCATGATTTCCTAACTAGCATTCGCACAGACAAAAACAGCTTTTCTGCGAACAAATCACGCACCTTGATCTCATGCTCAAGTCCTTCCCAGAAGTACTCGCCGTCAACAGTTTCGGCGACATTAGTGAAGATACTGTTCTTCTGGAAAGTAGCCACAGCCATTGGGTTTGTCTTTTTCGACGTTCCCGGCGCAACACCAAAGAATCCTGCTTCTGGATTAATTCCGTACAAGCGACCGTCTTTCCCAAACTTCATCCACGCAATATCATCGCCTAAAAAAAGCCGTCGTTTAATTTATCACCGCTCATCTATCCAACCATAATAATCTATACTTCTTCACGATGCCCACGAAGCATTCCGTGTTTCTAGCCTCAGACAACATCTTCTTACCTCCGCTGCTTTCAGAATCTGCGGAGATCCCTGTCATACGAAATCTTTTCAAGCCGATTTAAAAACATACCTTGCGCACTCATTTCGTTATCTTCCATAGCTATCACTCCGCCATGATGTCGTCCAAATGCAAAATAAAACAGAAAATAATGACAACGCTAGGGAGATTGAAAATGTAAAAGTCAGTAAGACGCTAACCGACACATCGAACCTTCCAACCAGGTAGAGAAGGCTGCAACATGGCCAAGTTGGTTTTGCCACAAGCCGAAGGGAATGCAGCCGCGATGAAATGCTCGTTGCCATTCGGACCAGTCGCTCCTTAAAATGTTTTAACTCAATGCCCACTATCGCCTGATAATACCTATCGAGAATACCTCACTTTTACTTCCTCCGCGCTAGAAGAACGTTGAATACTAGACAAAAAACCTGTTCTTAAGGCAAACGACATGACTAACGTTTTCTTGGTTATGAAGGAAGCGCTTGCACTGACTCCGGTGATCGATAACCCCAAATACTCTTATATCTCTAATTAAAAACATGTCGCAGGTAACAAACAATTGATTTTATTAGCAGAAGAATGCCTGAATACCAAATATGAGCCTAAGAAAAGAAAGTTGTGCAAAAATTTGAGATTTTAGAGACTCATGCGACAACGGCTACTTCGGAGGACTAAGTTACTTACAAATCCACAAAAGACAACTGCGTAAGAAGCAGATCCGGAAAAACCGCAGAAGGACGTCCAAAAACTGTGAAACACATAGTGCACACACCCCTATGCAAATATATGCCATACGCATTTTGAACACACTGCAAAAGATGCTAGAACTACGCACCCATGATAAGCATATGCTCGGCCATCCAACCTTCGTCACGAGCGATATTGGACGCAATCCTTAGCGCAAAACACTTTTTGCCCAACAACGAATTGCCTCCGTAGCCCGAACCAAACGACCAAATCTCCCGCTCGGCAGGGCGATGCGCGATGATCACACGTTCAGGGTTGCATGGCCAATGATTGATCACACGTTCTTAATATGACGCATTCATCGCCAAAAATTATAATCAAGAAGTAATAAACAGATAAATGAAATGAGAGCAAAGAAACTTCGTGTGGCATAAATCAGTGGAGGACTTTTTTAACAATCGATGTAACTGATAGTGATGTTAGCTTTTCAAGAGCAAATACTGGGCAGTACGTTCCTAGCATTCGATCACAATTAAATAAGCAGTGTGCCGTAAACTGACGTCCGACGACACAAGTAACATGCCTCGTAAACAACGAGAATACTTTAAAACATGATTTCATAGCACTCCGAACCTGACTGTATGAAAGCCTTTGTTTGCACCAACAGTAACGAACACTAAGCATCGCTTGAACTCTTGAGTTTAAACTTCGAAGATCAACATAACTGTCGCTAGGAGAAGCCTCCACAGATACAATCTAACAAACTTACTGTGAACAGGACGAGGAAGACCGACTGAATGTATGCCACGCACAAAATCGGCGTCACCAAGCACGTCGAATACTTCAGGAGATACCCTCGTCATCATACGCATGCATAGCACTACGTAGTCCGAATCCGTTAGCTAAACAAACAAGACCTACGATTCAGGCAAACGAGGTTGAACCGCCACAACGCAAATAAACCATAGAAACGGTATTACGATAATCCAATGAGATGATTAAATCCGCAAAACGTTTACGAGGGCAACAAAAAGCAGCAAACCGAAAAATTGCCATATGAATACGACAGTGAAGCGCGAAGAAATACAACGTGTATAAAAGATGGGGCTACTCATCGCCTGCTTTATATATGCGTCTTTTATGTTTTCCATTCCCTACAGCCCTAGACTCCAAATCAAGCGAAGGAGATTTAAATTCTGCGCATAGTTTCCGAAGAAGAAACACGACTAATGTGTACCTCTTCACCGCCTCTCAACTAGACTATTCAGTAGGGGGAAAAAAAAAACAAAACAAAAACAAGATCAAAATAGACGGTTACCTCGATTCCTATTTTCGATAACGATCCACCAATAGGACCCATCGAGAATGGGATCACGTACATTGTACGTCCTGTAGAATGGCAATCCGAATAAGCAAGTTACGTATAGGATTCGAATGGCGATGATAATAGGTAAATAAAAAGAACTAGGCAAAACCCCTCAGGCATACTAGCTTATAGATCTCCTTAAGGCAGGCGCTAAATATGAGCGCTAATCGTTTATGTGAATCATCTCAAGTTATAAACTCACAATATAGTGCAAAATCTAGAGTACAAAGCTTTATAGTGAAACAAGCAAACAGTAATATCGCTTCTTAGAAATGTATAACATGTGCAATACCCAAGAAATTAGACCATCGTTCGCGAAAAGCATGTCGACAACAAACGGCGCCAAGTTACTACTACCCATAAGGACTGTAATTAGTCTGCTGCTATAAATAAGCATTGTGTTAAGCATAATCTAAATAGCTGCTGCTTATCCACTGCCCTTTGCTAGTTTTATGCCGCTGCTAAGCAATTCTAAATCATTAATAAAAGTAAGGTTGCTACAACAACTTAGAAACAACTTACCAGCCATACAACCCGGGAATCGCGAGTCGAGTTCCACGCTAAACTGATCAGGGCTCATCCAGTGGCCCATAATAGGCTCCACCCCATCAGGAGTGTGGCATACAGTCATATACTTATCCGGTGTTACCATCCACGTCTTCCCCTCTACTCTTGCCACATCCTGAAAGCACTCAAAATGCAATTGCAAACTCCTTCAATCGGTCAAGAAAGGGCAGTTCCAGAAAAAAAAAACATCGAGAACTTCATTTATACCAACTCCTCATTATACCAATAGTTGTGTGAATGCTCCATTCATTTTTTATATTCCACCATCAGATTTGTAATTTGGAGTTTCGCGTGAAGGCGAGAACTGAAAACTGCAACCAACCAAAATCCCTGAATGGGATACCGAAGAAAAAAGATGTAATTAAGCGTATTCTGCGGTTGCCCTGGCAGATTTATGCTTCGTTCTAACACCATAGCATTTATGTTTCTCAAATTCTAACCTTTGGATCGGTACGGCAAATATAGTTGTTCTCGTATGCTTTGAGTTTTGAGAGCATGCCTCGTTCCACAAGCTTATGAATGATCTCTTCAGCTTCGTTCATCGATCCGTCACAAATGAAGATATCCCTTGGTCGCATTACCTCTGCCTTCTCCGCTATGAAGCGTTGCACCTTCCGCGGTAAAACGTGAAAGTCACCCTACATATACAGTTCAGTTCTTTACAAAAGCTTTAGCAACCCACGCTTACTTCGTCGCCATGAATAATATAGAATGTATTGTTCCTATAATTCCGCCCCAAACAACACCTCCGTTCGTATCGATGGTTTGAAAAGTATGGCATTACCGCGCTGCACTCAAATTCTCAGCAGCGTCTCGATCCTTTCGTTCTCCTCATCGCAATCGAATTACCTAATTCGTAGCATTCCTGAGGCAATACGATCTCGTAGCTATAGCGTTATGGGAAAACATCGCCGGTGTAGTCGTAAATCGAAAGCGTCCAATCTGCATATGTGCATATATGCAGATTGGACGCTTTATACGTCTTGTCATACACTCACATACACTCATACACTCTCGTCTTGTCATAAAGCATATGCTTACATATACGTCTTGTACTCCGTTCACAAGCCACATTTCACGACATACATAAGTGCCTCATTCATCTTTACAATTTGAATCCAGTCTTTATTTCCATATTTCTAAAGAGCTTAAGGAAGTAGACGAATAGCAATTAACTTATCTTTTTCATACTTTTTTATTTATAGTCCTCAAAGACATATGATATACTCACTTATCGCGATATCACATGGAGCTTCCTCAATAGCTTGAAATAGCCGATACATTATTCAAAAATGCTCTATGTAAGCACACTTAAAAAAATAAATAAATAGCACACCGCGCATCACATTAAAAAACGCATTATGCTGTTTTGGCGAATACTAAAAACGCTCGCTCATTTGCGCGTAGAACAAGCATACAAAAGATGAAAAATAAAATTATTCGTCATAAATATGGTGAATCTTTCAACAAAACCCTACTTGTTCGATTAACGAAAATGGCAAGTACCCTATTTTCCATGCTATTCCGAATGCCCGTCCCGTATAAGACGCGTTCTGTAGCTAGTAAAACTAGAAAAAAAAGTTGCCCATATTTTAATCAAGCATGTTAAATGCTCAAGTGTCAGTTTTAATTTAACTGTTAATTTGTCTTCAGCGCCTTATGGCGACGGAAAAAAAAAACTCCATCATGCCGTAGAAAATTTCCCTATCCATCGCATCATACCTACAACGAACAGTGAACACTGCAAAACCATCGAATTTATTCCCAGCCAAAAATGTAGTTCAGCTCGCTAGGATGAAAGCTTAACTTCAGTCGGACACCTACCAATGAGGTGGGATACAATTTGCGGAAGACTAAATTAAAGGAAGGCTTGTATTAGAGACACTGCCATAAGAACAAATGAAAATTTGAGCGGATTCTACAGGGACAGATTTGTCAGCTATTAACTAAGGAATCGAAGACTCAATCTAAGGAAGGCAATACAACTGCATGACGGGAGGCTCAATTCGAGAATTTACGATCCCTCTAAAGTAACCAATATCCGTAGTACGCTTAGCTGTTTTTGGAAAGTATACGGAATGGAAAAATATAAAACACCTTAATAATGGGGATATGGCCAAGTCGTTGAGTAACGATTTCATTAACGACCAAGAAACCGTCATCGGCCATCGGCCGAAGGGAGATACACTCCTTTCGCGGTCGTTTACCTCCATTTTTACCTGCCTCCAGCGGGGTTGTCGTTTCGAAGCGAACTGAATTCCTGCAACACAACAACATTGTTGACTACGATGCGTGTAGAGTGCATGCACCTACGCTGCTCAATACATTACTCAACTGTCATTCCGCATTGTCCATTGATATACAAGCTGTGGGGATTCCCCTGACGAGAATTCTAGGTGTCACTCAGCTCTCCTGTGACCCCAGTGTCTTAGACGTCATCTCTGTCCGTTTATGGCCTCGATGTCATGCGCTTCAAATAACTTAACGTTTTTAGTCGGCTGTCGGCTCTTTCATCATCCATGGCACAATGAACACATGATTTGTAAGTTAGAATCTTATCCAATTAATTTTGACCCATTACCTTTTTCATACCGTTTCTTTTATTCCGAAATAAGACTTAAATTTACTCTCCTGTACCATCTCAAATCCAGGAAATGTCACTCACAACAAAACCTCGACGACAATCCAGTCTCTTACTTAAGCGATTAGGAATACACTCGTCTTGACCGATGAAAAGCTAGAGTAGACAATCAGTTTTTCGAATTCGCAGTTCTCAATACTCTCACGAAACTAGTACAGCATGGTGCGTAGCTCGCGCATTATAGCTTCATATCGCTGCTTGAACACATCCACGTACAGGCCAGCCGAGAGTGGTCTACGTAACTGCATCTCGGCGTGTCGACTGGAATGCTGGCCACTGTACGCCTATGCAATTCGTCTTTAAGGGCTGTTATTTTATGCTTAGCGATGAACCATTCCTGGCAGTTTTTGAGTAAGGCAGCTTCTATAGCACAAAAGCTCTTAGTATGATTCGCTAATTAACCCATTGGCATATTACTTCCCTTAACATCATACCGCATAAACTAACATTAAGAAGCCAGCCGATCGACGCTTCTGTCATAACGTCAAGTACCCGTTTGCGCAAACACAGTTCATTTCAATCGATTTTCACAAACCTGTTCCAAATCGTTCCGTTCAAAACATTTGAGGATGATGCGGTTATGGGTAAACGTTTCGTCACGATAATCCGAGATCTGCTCAAACAGCCGAAAGCTCCAACCAACAATGGCATTTTGTGAACTCACTTCAGCGACTCGTATGCGTCCTATGCAGTAATACAATGAGCCAAGGAAAGAAGTGGCACAGCTCCGAACACTAACAAAAAAAAGCTTAAAATGAGCGATAGTGTACTCCATATCAGATTATATTTTCGTACACAAAAAAGTGCTCAGTGTTATCGACTCAATGATCTTTTGTTATTTTACAGCTAAACATCTACGACTGACGGCAATGACGTTCAGTTGGTTATTCATCCAGAAGAAATAAAGCGCTTCAATACGGCTTTGCATCCTTAATGAAGGCAGCTGCGGAACGCTACATAAGATTCTTAGTTCCACAGCACATCTCGTCGACATTAAAAATAAAACGCCTTGTTCCTTATTCTCACCTTACATCACTCGGTTTAAAAACTGAAAATTCTGGATTGCAAAACCACGTTGCGCTATAGACTAAAACATCATCTCCATTAGAGAACTACAAGTTCTTCCACAGCGAACACAGAACCCATCCTAGGCTGGAATGCAGCCCCAGTTTCTTAAAGACTGTATATATTTCGCCCCCTCCTTAACACTTGTAAACCGTCAAGCCACCATCTTCCTAAACATAACAATGTGAAAATGGACAACCCTGTTCGATAAGACAATAGGCTACACACGCAGTTGAATGGGAGCAATTTGCGACAGGAGGTCGTATCTTGAGCGCTAAATATAAACTTGAGTGGCTATCGACGAGAATATCTGAGATCGCATTCGAGTTCAGAGTATAGATCAACTTATAGACCATATTTCCGAGGTAAGGCTGGCGTTTGCTCTATCTCGTTTTATCGCCATGGCGATCTGATGCTCTCTGTTCTTGTTACATGTGGAAAGAATATCTGTGTTTGATATTGAAAAATTCGTCCATCTCGTCCGTTGATTTCTAGAAATCCCCTTAGCTAAAATACAACAGCTCTTATTTCAACCACAATCAATTCCCCTTCATCGGTTGAATTCAGCAATCTCAAATTTAGAGTGCCATATTTCCAGCCGTATCACCCGTCACCGCTACCACGGTCATTAATTACACTGTCATTTTTTTCAACCCCAAACGCATGATAACGACGGTTGCGAATCTCAGCGGAAGAATATCGATAATGGTGCATATTTGTTGGACTAAGGATATGAAATGCTGTATCGAAACAATAACATACTACAATTGCTGGGACAAATGCACTGAGAGTGTGCAAATGGAGCGTGCAAATGCACTGAGACTAGAGCTGCCCGGAACTCCGGTTCGGAGCCCGACCAAGTTTCGGCTCCTCTTTCGCATTTAAATTCCCTTCAAATGTGTTACTCTTGCTTCCTCTGATCCTGCTTCTGGAATTAGTGCATTTGGAGTTCCGGACTCGGTTTTGCACCCAGTTTTCAAAAGAATCTTTAGATGCAACCATGAATGAAATAAATCTTCGTACACTTTTACAATATATCTATGACATTTCTTCAGGCGAAAAAAAATGCTACATTATTGTTGAATGTGCTCATAAAGTACATAACAGGCTAAAAAGGCTAAAAAGGCTAAAGAGGCTAAAAAGGCTTCAGGCTAAAAAGCTACATAACAAAAATGCTCATAAAGTAATATGCGCGTTTCAAAATTTTCCCTTTAAAACGGAGCTAATCAAAAGATTTTATTTGTTTTCGCATCGACTCTGTTGTCACCAGCAATACAAACTTGCACACAATATGTTACTACCTTTACAGTGGCCGAATAATTTGACTATATATAACCGTCGAATCAATTCAACAGTGTTGGCATTATTTTGGGATTCCATAAACGTTCTAACAGATGCTGACTATCGAGCGTTACATTAGCAAGCAATAGAGATTTCATATTACTTGATGTTGATTAAAGGCAAGATGTTCGATCGCAAAGATTGGAATATTCTCTAAGAACAACCAAAATTTACTTGCAAAATTGCATAATAGAGAGTAATATGAAACTGGAAATGCTTACCGATACGGCTATAATTTTATTTAATTTTTGATCCGTTTTTTATTATTCGATGCCGCTTTGCCAGTTACTAGTTGTAATAAGATTTCGAAATAGTTTACTTTCACAAAAGAAAACGACTCATTAAAAATAGTAGGCGATATTTGGATAACGAGTAAATTGTGGTTCATTGAAAAGCGTTAGCGTTTCATGCTCGAATATAATAAGCACAACGATTGTATGCATGATCGTTGAAGCTAATAATGAGTGTATCGATTTGTCTATGTCACAGTCCGATTTCGTTTCGCTTAAAATCGTCAGCTTTGAATGTGATTCTCTTTTTAGTGGAATCGTTTCCACTACTCGGTGTGCTATCATCTGAACTGCATTGCATCATTCGTCTCCGTTCCTCTTTTTCGGTTTCCGTTATTCTAAAAGCATTTCTCTATTGAATGTCAAACAAATAGCATTACTATAGTGTATTTTGTTGAAGAGAACATTCTTTTTCCTTATGTATACCTACCGGCACCCTCATATACATAAAAGGTTTTTTTCACTCAGAAGTTGCATTATTAAAAGGTCAACCTAGAATAGCAGGGTATCTTATGCAACATCGGGAAAAGAACAAGACTCCTTTTCCAGTGAACGATGATCCGTCCGCTCAAGAGTAGAGAAAAGTAGATGTTTAAATCAAAAAAGTACGATCTTCAACTTCCACATAGTTGTTTTTGAGTATGTATTTCATGAATATTTTGCGGTGTATTTGTAGAAATCTTTACGACCAATTTGCTCACTAGGGATCACCTAGCTTTGGAAAACAAGAGAAATGGGGAACAACCGCGAAGCTGTCGTTAACTACACATGAGAACCATCAAGCAATGGGTGTGAGGAAGGCAGTGGAGAGAACGGATGTCACATCGCTCGCCACGACTTCAGATCATTTTAAAGCAATCTTTTATAATCATAAATGTCGACGTCGTGAATACTTCTTTGAAAAAAATTTAATTTCGATGCGAAACTGTTGGCGCTTTACGCATTTTTGCGCCTTGTTGCGCCACCTAGGGCGTTGCTCATGGAGAAATTCATGCATGTTTCGAGTAAAAATGGTTATGTATAGGAGACAGATCAGAGGAATATGAACGATGCACTGCACTAGCTTCAATGTCTAACTCGTAAAAAGCGATCATCGTCATCTTAGAAGCAAATGGCGGTGCATCGTCGTGTCAACAAATCGCTCTCTCATGGTTCAACAGCAATAACTGTTGCTGTGACAAATTTAGGGCAACATTGACAGTAGTTTTATACTGTAATTGTATTGCTAGTTGGCAAGATCAGCATTAACTTTATGGAATGGAGAAGTAATTAGCCTCGTCATTAATTTTCATGCTTCATTCTCACGAGTAAGAAGAGAATTATATAACTGACCACTACCTAGAAAAATAACTAGCTTAGTCAACTTGAGACAAATAATCAAACACAGCGCATAGAAATCTGCTAATACAGGTTCGTTTTTTTTTCTTGCCACATGTCCTCTTGAGAAAGCAATTCGACTGGGTGGAAATGCTCATCAACTTTTGTGCCTTTTAAGGATTTAAAACTTCCGGCGGTCGACGATTTGATTTGAAGCTGTATATTTCTGAGATTGTAGATTATAACTATCAAGTTTTACAACTTTAACACCAATTGCTTTCTGGTTCGAAAATATCGAACGAACAGTCACAAACGTGCATATGCAAAAGCGTGATTCAGCTTCGGCAAACTGTCAATCTATCAAGGTGCATAAAAAAGCAAGAAAATTATTTGCAAAAGGTATTGCAGCAATAAGAACATTAAAAGGGATGATGTAAGCCACAAGACGGCATAGTTCACAAGGTATATTTGGAGGTAAGCATACTCGTAAACGACTAGCAAACAGGCCGAGTCTAACGAATGCATAATGAATAGAGCGAGAAGGTATATGAGTTTGAGGCACACTTTCGTAGAGCTTGCGAAACACTGACGCTTTCATATTATGGGGAACTATTTTACTAGCGGCAGTACTGTTTTCAGAACGCAGATCATTCCAAGCAGCTAAAAATCTGTTTATTTATACGCCATCGATATCAGACGATAAGAATCGAGCACTGATAAAATTTCTTATCATGATCTCGTGAAAGATACTCTGACCCCTTAGGAATTAGCTGCTTACGATCACTGTTGTAAAAAGCAGTGAGTAATTTGGATTATCGCCGTTTGTAAGTGAAATCATTTGTGCCAAAATTTTAAAATATCACTTTTCAACTTTCTAGATTGATTGAGTAAGAAATCTTAGCGGATTTTAAGCTCTAACTATGATACAAATGATCGGTCTTGAACGTTTCTGCAATGCATACTT
The DNA here is from genome assembly GCA_000803305.1 of Toxocara canis. Taxonomy (NCBI): domain Eukaryota; kingdom Metazoa; phylum Nematoda; class Chromadorea; order Rhabditida; family Toxocaridae; genus Toxocara; species Toxocara canis. Next base: position 612,651 of record JPKZ01000517.1, read on the forward strand.
CAAAGCTAACCTCTAGCCTACTTCCAAGAAAAAAAAGAAACAATTGCAACTGATGATGCTACAGACTTGCCCAAAATAAGTAACGAAGCTTTTATAACGCGTCGCTTGAAGCTGCCATAAGCTACAGCCAGTTATCGAGACGTTTTAAAGCTGTGCAGATTGATTGCAGTTCTAATGCAGCTATGGAATAGCTCATTGATCGGTATTTACCTTAACCATCGACATCTTGCGACAGAGCGTCAAGGACGTAGTATAAGAAAATAATAGACAAAAGGCTTTCTTTAATGGAGCGGTCACAGATAAAAGGCAACAGGCAGAGGTTCGGCAGAACTTTAGCGATAATAAGTAAAAAAATGAGGTCAAGAACTTGTTTCGCTCGGTACCAGAATCCACCAAGAGCTTATGGCCCTTCTCAACCGACCAAAAGAAAGTCATTCGCCATAGCTACACCATCACCAACTATTCAAATATTTATTTAAGATAATGTGCTTCATCAAAGCCTTTATATTAACCAGTATTTTTCATTAAACAGTTCCTTATACTGGTCAACTGTATCACCCGTTTCAAATCGATTCAATCAGGATGGCGAATGGATCGAACTACAATTCTTAAAAGAAAACACTTACGATTGTGTGGAGACGGTTTTGAGAGCTTTTAGAATTTTTGATTTTTTCTTCCTTTTTGCAGCTCGTCGTTTTCTTATCTCCCAATCAAAGGGATCATTGAAACTAGAAAGGAATTATATCAAATTGTTTTCATTTGTTTTACGCAAATGTTTCAAATTTTTTTTGTATTTATACTTCCAACCGGTACATTCTTCTGTCCTTAAATTATTCTCTATGTTCTTCATAATTTTACTCCAGCACTATTTCATCTTTGCTCTACTGCCAGTGAAATGCCATATTAAGAAAAGCTTGGCTCTGCCCTTGCTATGTGAGCCGAATATCGAGTGTTTTCGAATAAAAAACCAATCCGAGATGCTCAATTTTTTAAGCAATACTATTCTGGAAAACATCTGCTACAAAACTGAACTCCTAAATAGAACGCCACTTTTCCATACCGTTGGTAAATATTGATGAAATCAATGGAGTATAGATAGTTAAGTAGGCCACTCGTACGGTAAACAATAACTGAGCAGCGCAGATAACGCAAAAAACGGTAGCTGTTTTTCAGCATGCTAGAATCCCTAACATTTTTGGATAGTAAGGAAGACTTGGTAAGTGATAGCTGTTTTTAAATATTGTCGTGTATACCTGAAGCCGGAAGCCTCCATGACGCTTTCTAGGTCCTTGTATATTTGGAAGTAATCCGGACGTGTATAATAGTTCAGGCTTCTCAAATGGGTGGCTATCTGTAAGTTAAAGATCAAAGAACGACGAATCTTTCATCCTAATAATTTCTTTTAAAAGATACAGGTGCAACTCAGTCCGATAGCGCTATCGAGCATCCCGTCCCTATGTGGCCAAACGTCTTTAGAGGAACCTCCGTTCCTGTGGCGAACCTCTCCTCATCTATTCCTTTGATGCAGCAAACGACCGTAATTTATTCGATCAGAACGAGTGGAATATAGTAGAAACCTTTTGGGAGATCGTTACGCTTGGAACAATTCGTAGAAGAGTCAGATAGCAGCGGGCCGAAAAGGATACCAGGTATGGTTCGTAAGATTTTGGTTGGCGGAACGAAATGAAAAGACTTATGTATGGAATGACCTTTGAAAAAATGGAATGAATAGTAAAAGAAAAATGGCGTTTTTCTTGTCGCTTTCGCTTAGGAAAACTTCAGACTTCATAAAGTATTTTTATGTAGGGGGATGAAAACCGTCCCGTTTCTCTACCCTTTCATTTTGTAGTTCAAGAACACTGAATGTGACAATTTCAAAAATTTCAAATTCCAAAATTTCAAAAACCATATATCAAATTTCAAAATTTCAGAAATAAAATTTCAAATTTCAAAATTTCAGAAATAAAATTTCAAATTTCAAAATTTCAGAAATAAAATTTCAAATTTCAAAATTTCAAGAAGTCTCAAATCTCTTACTCCCTTTCTTCTGCACTCTTTCAAAAGTTTGTGGCCTTCGAAGAAGTAGTACGATTTCTTTGTGCGTCGGAAAATAACGTTTTAGGCAGGAAGGAATAGAGAGGAAAACGAGAAGGAATATGAGGATGCAAAAAAACTGGAAACTGTGAAGTCTGTGTCGAATGGTACAACAGTACAACAACCCAAACGCTCTTGTCTTAGCCGCCAAGCAGCGAGTGAAATTGCCTAATTGCAAAGTGAGCACGCTGGAACGCTAGAAAAAAAGGAGAGGTTTCCCCTACTCGTAGACTACATCAAGTATGTATCGGAGCTTCAGTGCTGCAATCTTGGAGCTCTTGCGTTCTTCGTTTTTCCATCTCCACTCAGTCTTAAAATTTCAGATGTTTGTGTCAAGAATCGCCGAGACTACGGATCCAATCCGAGAATCACAGTGATGAGCTGTGGTTTCATCTTCGAAAAACTTTATCCTGTACCATCACATACTATTCTAAGCGTTTATGCGATGGACATACTTTAGCAGATAACTGTGCGAAAATAATGCAAAATTTACGTCGAGAAGTTGTTTAGGGCTGTTGCTGAAGAGCACCGAATCAAGTGTGTTTTTCTTTATCTGGCCAATTTCGTTCTTATTCCTGAAAAGAAAAGCTTTTTTTTTGTGGTGGTGATTATGCTGATAAGATGAGCATCGATTGTCATGTAGTCTTTCGTAGTGCACAGTGTGATATCACTAACCATCCCATCCGTTTCATATAACGGCGAAAGAAAGCAAGAATATTTTGTTGATAGATAAACTTCTTTACTCTTTTCTAGTGGAAATTCCTCTTAAGATCATTTCTAGAAGTAACGCCAAAAGTGAACGAGAAGCTATTGAATGAAGGTAATAATAATTACTGATAATAATAATTATGAGTAATTATTACTGATAATAATAATAATAAATAATAATCATTACTGATAATTACTGATGATTATCATGCTATGTTTACCGAAAATAACCATTACTGAAAACAGTTACTGATAGTCATGCCACGTTTCGTGTGAAATACGCTCACACAGATGCCTTTCTTCATGAAACGTCTAACTGATATTTCATCTGTCTTCAAAAGGGAAACAATTAAAGGGAAAAAACGTGGCCGAATGAATATGAGTTTGAAATATGCAAAATAATGAAAAAGTAAATGGAGGAAATTAAAACGTTAGTTTATCCCAGGGAAGAACGCCTCTCATTTCAGCAAGAACATAGGCCATCGACCAAAGATCATCCGGTCTTCCTTGTTCACCCCTCATATGAGCGTTTACTGAGCAATAACGAGCCGTTCCTCTGAAATCAATGCAAAAACGAAAGATGCAGAAGATGAGCAAGGGAAGGAGAGAGAGGGAGAGACAGACAGACAGAGGACAGAAATTCATCGACCAGATGAGTGATCGATGGTTTAAAGAAGAAATGAAAAGTTAGATTCGTTTACAACTTATTCTTAGAGCTCGATGTAATGCTCTCATAACGATTTCAAGTTCTAGAAAACAAGATACGGTAAACATCGAACCTTAATAAGAATACCTTCACGCAAATAAATAGGCTAAACTCTATAAAATATCAGTATATAACGGTAAAAGAATGAAATAAATTGGGTAGATATTTATTTTAAAAAGAAACAAGTTGAGAAGATTCATATGGAAAAAACCTAATCGTAATAAAAAATGAAAAACTTTAGCATGAAACTGAAAAGAAGAGTATATCCGATTAAGTTGTTTATTTTGTAGAATTTACCCTAATTTGGAAAACCGATAGCGCTTAACGAATCGACAACAAGTGAACGATTAAGGCACAAGTGAATTAATTACTCGAATGTCACATAGTAAGTAGCCAATAATATCTGAGTACAACGAACCATAAAAATCGCCATTCTAGTTAACTTTGTTTAGAACTCTGCGTTCTTTTTTTTTTAACTCATTCTGCACATCCTCAGAGATGATAGATTTCGATAAGACATATGTTCGCGTATACAAAATGTTTTGATAATATTTAAAAAAAGAAAACTTTTGTGGTCAACACAGATAGAAATATTATGGATTTGAATTGCATTTGTTGATTTAAAAAAAAAATAAACTGAACGTTGTGAAATTGGTCGAACTGTTTTGGACAAAGTTACAGCTTTAGAGCTTATATTGTGAAAATCCTCAACTCCGAAGTATTAAGTGTTTTGTTTATATCGAGAAAATAAGCTAACCGAAATAAGGTATTGGTACGAGGAACTCTAATTTTAACAGTTCCACTATTTCTTATAACGTATTCACGAGCCAACCCAAAGTCGAGCAAATGTACTATGCGTGCTTCACGTCCACGCCTTCCCACTAGTAGATTGGCCGGTTTCACGTCACGATGCACATAACCAACCTAGAAAACACATAAATTATGTGCACTTCGATATAGCCTGAAAATGACACTACAAGTCACATATTGGAAGGCGATGGAAACGTTGCGAGATGGGTGAATTGAGGTTAAAGCGGTTCATGGGATACATGGTAATGAGCGTGAAATGAAGTGCTACTCCACTGAACCGATCGAGACAACGGACAGCTGAGAAGGTACGATTCGTGATAATAATCCTTCCAACCGTTAATAAATTCAGAAAAAGCTTTGACAGTATCCGTCTAAACAAGTGTAAAATGTGGAAAATTGAAAAACAAATGACTAGCTTACCTCATGCAATTGTTTAATACCATAAAGGATGTGAATGCCAACTCGTACTTGGGTCGATACGCTTGTGTGACCGCTTCGAGGTAAGAGTGTATTCAACGAACGTCCAAATAATGTCATCACCATATACGAATATCTATACTGTCAAAATATCTTAACCATTAAAACCATACTGTATCACACGTTGGGCCGTATGATACCATACTTAATTTATCACATAGTTTAACACAACACAATATATGAATGCTAAAATAAGACAGTACAATTAGTCATTAAGTCAATTTTAAAAAACTAGTTTTTTTGTGATGATATGATAGAAGAAAACCTATTACACACGATTCGTTCCATTCCTCTCTCAAGTATGCATTTAATATTGTATTTAAAAAAAAAAACCAGTCATGTTGATCCCGCTAAGCATTTAGTCAATTCAGACCTAATTGATAAAACTGTTATCGATAATAGACCAGCTCTACATCCGTTTTATCAAACTCGATCGAAATTGAAAAAAAAAATTCGAATAAGCGATGTTAGCAAAATTAAGCAGTGATAACAAAACAACTCACGTTTCTTTCCTTGCCGATTGTAACAGTTCAGCAACATGCATTCGACCAGCCAATCGCTTTAGCACCTCAAACACAACCTTTTATACACACTTGTTAGCCATGAAAAAATATTTATATTTTGAAAACTTCATCACAAATATCACAAATGAACCGACTAAAGTGCAGATTTTCAGGAACAGTTTCCGAATCAGATGACGTCACTTATATTGCAAAATTGCATTCGAATAATATTTACGAACCAATAACTTAGGTGTCTTTCACGGGGATCGTTTTCTAATATAAGTGACGTCATCTGATTCAGAAACTGTTTCTGAATTGCTTTTTATTTCGCAAAAAGCAAAAATCTGCACTGTTTTTTGATATAGAATAAAGTTCGATGTTTTTTTTTTCTGCACGTAACGATGAAGTAGAAGATGCGTTATAGGATTTTTGATATAGGGGTAATCGCAGCTCAGCAGTTCCAATACACAAAAACGACCCCTCACAGCCAAAAAGGTACCCTTGGAGTGGTTATGGAAAAAGTAGGCAACCGAAATATGTATCAAACAGCAGGTTATTGGCTATAATAGCCAACATTTGGATGGTTTTACAGAAACATTAATTTTGAAAAACTTAGGAATGTTGCAGAATTTGGGAAACTTTACAACCGGTTGCGTTTGAACGCGAATAACGTCAAGAGATATTTCGTGAAGAATGCTTCATGTTATGTGCTGAAAATTACTGAAAATTACTTGTTAACAAGAGCATAAAAGAAATTTCACTGGTGTTTAAATTTAAATTTATCACTAGTTTTTCAAAGAAATCTCGAATGTTTCGTTCTCTCGCGAGCATTTTAACGGTTATTTCAGCAGCAGCCAAATTTCCCCATACCTGAAAGGTAACTAATTTAAAAAACGCAAACCTGAACCTCGAGCTTGAGAACACTTCCACCCAAAATTAAATTCGATTCTGCCTTCAATGCAGCCTAAAAATGGCACCATTCATTAGTTTGTATTTTAAAACGCAAATGCACTTGTTTATATCCATGGGAACATGGGTGTTCTTTCTTCCATTTCTAACTCTTCTTCAAGGCTTCAGCTCCTCCC
>JPKZ01000517.1:635372-667049 GCA_000803305.1 Toxocara canis
GGGGCGGGAGACCAAGTGATACTTCCCATATTTCCGGAAGGTCGAACTTTTTTAAGTAGTTTCCTGAAGCTGTCAGCTTATTTTCAAGAAAAATAAGTTTTTCATGTGATATTTATTCCATTAGCATATATATGCCGTGGCATTCTTGTAGATGAGTGAGAGCTAAAAAAAATTTTATTCTGCTCTCATACAAATAAATTTTCAGACCGGAGAGTTTGACTCGATTCCGTTGGTGAATTTTCAGTGGACGATCATATGTATTTATAGGGATCTGTATCAAAGGAAGACTCTCCATACGGAATCTTCCTTTGATACAATGCACTTCGGATTAGAAGTTATTTGGCAGTTAGCAAAAAAAAGACAAGATTCTAAATTTCAGGCTGGTGGTGCTAACGTGAGTGATGGTGTTCGATCTGCCACATCTGTCGAGTCAAAATATCTTTTACGAAGTGCAAAAGTGAGAATGCATACATAATTCGAGAATACCTCTCATCGCGCACCGTATTCGCTAGAGCGAATTTAGCTGTTATTCTTTTCTAGCATTTGGCCTCCATGAAAGGATCAATTGAGTTGCACTTTCAGTGATAAATAATCAAAAGTCCATAACGCAATACAGTTACTTACAGATAGGGATTCAAGTATGTATGTGCTGTAGTGCTTGATAGGAATAAAAACGAGAACTGGAAAGCCAAAAACTTTTTTTGAGAAGGAAATCATGAAGAAGCTAAGAGAAAACGAAAAATTCCAAGAACTTGAACAGCCGAAAACTTCTAAGATAAGACCTGAAAACCCTAAGAGCGAAAACTGGAAGGGAGGGAGGGTAGTGGGATGAATTGAAATAATTTCTTCTTCTAATAAATCAGAAACATATATGAAATGAGAGCTGCAGCTCGTTAATGTGAATCAATAGGTATATATACTTGATCATTTACGGTTGCACCTAAGTCCTATCGTTAATTTAGTCATGAATTTTTAGTCACCAGCAGCGAAGTAACGAAGTCATTTACGAGGCCGATCGATTATTGAAAACATACCGTCTTCCTGAAAATCATTTCATCACAGTTTGTTGTTGGCAACCGAGCTTTTCATGTATTCTACGAGTTCGGCCAAACGATCTGCTCGGTCATATTTGATGTTTGAAATATCGAGAATGAATGTACAAGTAGACGTATAAGTTTGCACTTAAATAAATTAAGTACAAGTGTACAAACGATCTTTAAAAAGTGCAAGTACTTAAAAATACAAGAATGACTATAAGCACTTACAGCATCCATAATCATAATGAAATTGAAGAAGGTTAGCTTACAAGCTATAGGAGAGAAAAGAAGCAAAACGAAATACATTGAAGATCTCATGAAAGCACGCAAAGAATGCGCATCGCAAGGAAAATTTATTTCATTCATTAATTGGCAAATAATTTTGCAACGAAATGCATTCATTTGCCTAATTCATAATTAGCAAGAAAAAATCGTGATCAATCGATTTTTTAAAATCGAAACAATGAAACGAATATGTCATTTCATCTATGCGAAGAAAATTTATTGAAGGTAATCGATTTTTGCTAATCGTACTTAATATCCGTTTGTGTCGTATTCTCTCGAGCTTTAAATATTATTCGTTAAACCTGATTCGCTCATCGAAACGTCAGAGAATTGTTGCAAACTTTTGCTAATCGTACTTAATATCCGTTTGTGTCTTATTTCTCGAGCTTTAAATATTATTCGTTAAACCTGATTCGCTCATCGAAACGTCAGAGAACTGTTGCAAATATCATTCATTGCTCATGCATGTAACGTGAAGTATCTATGTATGAGAATTGCTATCGAGAATATTGTATCAGACTGCAATCGATCACAATCGCTAACGATAATATCATGTGATTATGTGTCCCATATAGCAAATATATTAGTTGTATGGGCCAGCAAGTAATTCACGAGTGCCCTTAACAATAAAATTGATAACAACAACGAACAGCTGAGATATTTTGTTTGAAGCGAACTTCAACAAAGTGACAATCTGAAAAATTCAGTTGGAGATTCGATTTGAAACTTTTAAATTGTCTAGTTTGAATGCATTCGATCAGTAGCGATCGACAAACTCTTGGAGCATAGCATTAATCGGTTTCTTTGCTTGAAGTCTTATTGGCGACATTTTGAAGAAATCTAAAATGAAAGAAAAAGACTTCCTATGGTCAAAAAATATTAAACGTGCGCCTCATTGGTGGAAGACTGGTAATTTGCTAAATTGCCAATTAAGTTCATTAAAAAAACTTGTAAACATATTGACGTAAGCATCATTCAGCAAGACAGTAAGCATAGTTAGTATCCACCATACATTTTCAGCATATAAGCGCACATATATTCTCGAAGACAAGTCTTCGTCATACGTGAATCCACTTTTGCACTACGTTTTCAACAATAAATGCTATTGAGATTTCGTTGTCTACATGACGTATTTTACGCCTTGTAGGACCACAACGTATCGAAAACTTTAGGCGTATGCCCTTCATTTGTGTGTACGATACGAATGCTCATTAGCCATGCACTTCATGCACAAACATATTGTGCGTATCCTACGTTTGCGATCTGTTACGGCCTCAAGCGTTCTCCCTTACTGCAAAAAAATTTGCTAATTGTACAGCCTTAACATAAACTCAAGCCAGCAAGAAAGTTGAACGGATATTTTGAGACATTTTTTTTAGAATGGAAAGGAATTCAGTGGAGTATAATTGGCATGCAAGAATATGGCAAAGCGATCCTGTAATATGACCGTCAAATGAAAAAGTGAACACACGTAAAAACACGTGAACACACGTGAACACGTGAACACCTCCCGCCTCTCGTCGGAATCTCGAAAACCTTTACTGGCCATCATTGCTCCGCTAAAATTTACTGGCTGCAAAAACTTGAACCGTATTTTGTGATCAATGTTCTCGATCAAAAATTTGCAGCTTACTGATTGCTTTTTGGATGTAAAAAAAACCGGGAAACAAACGATCACAAAAGTTGATTTTTCTTACGCTACAAGTGTAAGAAATTTTGCGTTTCTAGACGCATCTTGTAAGTCCAATATTTCTCAGTACTCGTTAGACTATTGCTCTCAGCCAATCTTTTAAAGTCCTGAAATTTGTGAGCAACCTCCCACTCTTGTCCGATGGAGGGCGGGGCGTAGGGGGGGAGGTTGTGAGTGGAAGGCTATTCACAGATGACTCAGATTTGTATGCAATGTGTAAGCACAACACAAGAGTAAACAGAAGTTGCCATGTTATGCTAAAATACGTTTCCAATATACCTTTTCCATACAACAAAAAAAAACATTATAATTTGATGCACACTTGCAATAGTAGATGCGCCATGATCGGTAGGCTAACAAGTACTGACAAACATTGGATTTTCAAGAGGAAGCGTCTAGAAACGCAAAATTTCTTACGCTTTTAGCACAATAAAGAATGCTCGAGTTTCAGAATTAGTTGGCAGTATAGTTTTCTTTTGTAAGCATGGCTATGGTGCTAAAAATTTCTACTTTTTGAGGTAAACGTCAATGATTGTGCAGTTCCATCACCTAAATCGCAATACATTGTAGAGCAAAAATAATAAGGCGAGCGCTTAAATATAACACATGTGCGCAAGGAGGCTCAAGTAAGACGTTACACGGAACGCACAGACATTTATGTTTTCGATTAGTTAAAATTACCACATTTTCAACAAAATTGGCCACTTTCTGTACCAATGATAGATACCCATGAGAAATACGGTGGGTAAATATTTTACATGAGGGTATATAAAAAAGAGACGCTTTTGCATTGCAACGGTGTGCTTGAAAAAAGCAAACTTTGAAAGATGTACACATTGAACAGCGATCACTATGCTTAAAACGCTCTTCACGTGTTCTTTTTTCATACTTTTTGTTTTTCGCTATAAATTTAAACTTTGAATACGTTTCATCATAGAAGAAAATTCACATAAGGAATTTATGAAACAAGTCACATAACAACAACTCCATAGAAACCCATACACATAGAATGCTTAAGCGGAAAAAGCAACATAACTCAACATTTGATAGCAATACGAGTCAGTCGAATGAATAAACAGTACTCTGAGGTGTTCGAGATAGTGTGATACATGTATCGGCACATAAGGGCTACGTTCGAGGACCCTAGTGATAAACACATCGAAATTGAAATGATCACCCATGATCGCTTTTTGTATATTGGGACTGCTAAGTACCACATCGATCTGCAACATGATTACGAGTAGCTACTGAACTAGATACGTTTTTAATAGAAATACGATCCTCGTACAGGAGATTATCCTAAGGGGCAAAAACAGAGGTGGGGAAGATCAGTTGAAAATTTGAGATCAATTACAGTGGTTTTCATTTAAGTTTTATACGACCGTATATATGACACGATTGCGAACGCCAGCGAGTACGATCCGGTAAGCCCAAAACCAAGAAATTTATAGCTCAGTCTTTTCTTTGAGATAACATTTCAAATAAAGATTTGCAACTGCTCGTATAAATGAATCGAAAGAGAGTTGGCATAGTGGGACGATTTGAAGCAACTAACAGTGACCAGATTCGTATTTCAATGGTGGCGATTTCATTTCTTGAACAATATGGCCATATGTTAGCAACTAGAAATTCTCTTGGCCGAAGATAATCATTAATCTTCATTTTATAATAATTTTAATTTGAATATTAATAATTTGTTTGTCATGCTTTGCTTCCCATTCTCGTCTCCCCGCTCATTTAACGCAACTCGATGATCAGCAAAGAGTTCGTTCTTTCCATAAAGCAAAAAGCCTGGCACGTTCTGTAATATGGGACGATTTTTATGGCTGTCTGTACATTCAAATTTGTCGAATTGGTCGCCTAATCAATCATAGACAAAATACATTCAATCTAATTTGCTCAGAATTTAGCTCATTAATTAGCTCATGAAGTCATTTTCGTTCATGCTTACACTGCTTTTTAAACTTAGTTCTTGGTTCTTCAAACCAGAATATGCTGTCATATACCCCATTGAAAAATAATCGCTTAGTTAGAGCGAGTTGACTGATTATGTACCTGGCAAAAAACGACATTTTCGTCTTCGTTTTCTGAAGGATTAATCAGACTTTTTAGAATAACGTATTCGTAGCCGTCCATATTAATTGACACGAACGGTATCTTGTTGGTCTTGAGATACTTGTGCAGAAGCTGAAAAATCATCGAATGTTTCAGTCGTGCAACTAATAGACAGTAACGATGACAGTAACGATGTTCTAGTCGCTGATAGACAGTAACGATAGTTGTCCTGTTATTTGAGAGTTGAACTGCGTAGAGTTGAGCAACGTAATTTCCTGTAATGGTCCAGCTGAAGGATAGTTTGGCCATGAAGGATCTCAACACTTGACCGGAGCCAATAATGATACCGAACAAGTGCCATAACATTGCTTGACTAATTGTACCACACACAAAGAAACGCACGATTACCCTTTATACCCCTAATTACCGTTGCGGCAATCCTTGCGATAAATTCATGTGCTAAAGTAAGCTAAATCTGCATACGCAAAAACGTATGCCAGCTAGGAGCTCTAAACTTGTGTTAATTTTTCTTTTGTAAATGTAACGCAAACGCTAAATTTTCTATTTCGACGTGCTCAAAATCCAGCGCAATTTTGATGGGCCGAGGCGATTTTAAAGTATGCGGTAAATAAATTAAGGCACACTTACAGTGCGAAAGAATGGGGGTGATAGCGTTTCCAGAAAAGATGGATCGTCCTCGAACTGTAACATTGCGTCGAGTTCCGTTTTTAAGGGCTCTGCAATTGCATTATTCATTGCAACGCTGAACAACTGCAATGAACAATTCAATTCTGTTAGGGTTTAATTCCGCTATTGATTTCACATAATTTTTAAAAAAACATTTCATCGAGGATAGACTCGTAGACAAAGAAACGAAAAATTTTTCCAATTTTTTTTTTCGAATGAGGAAGGGGATATAGAATCCAGATGAAATATTCTATTCTTAAAATTCTTAAGTTGATTAGCGATTCTTAATTCTCTTAAGAAAAAAAATTCTCTTAAGAAGTGAGAGCGTTTTCGGATCAAAGGAGTGTTGATTAGCGACGTACACGCTATAAAACGACTGGATAACGGTTTAGTAATCAAGGTACACTTTTTGCACACCATTTCAATATTTTCATACATCCTTGGCGTTTTGGTAATTTGCAAGTATAGATTCGCCATCGAGCTCAATTTTAGTCAGAGAAAGTTAATAGACTATTGTTCAGGCAACGCTTTCAATTCCTTAATCGAGCTGCACGTTATTTTATGGAGCCTTGTCCCACTTCGTTCATGGAACCTTGTTCCACTTCGTTTACGGAGCCTTGTCCCACTTCGTTTATGGAGCCTTGTCCCACTTCGTTCATGGAACCTTGTTCCACTTCGTTTATGGAGACTTGTCCCACTTCGTTTATGGAGCCTTGTCCCACTTCGTTTATGGAGCCTTGTCCCACTTCACCATTCCGTTTAAATTCTTCCATTTTATATTTTATTTGAATTAACATATGTAGTAATGGCTCCAGAGTCTATGTGGATTTGAGCTGCTCCTTTTTTGAAGATTTTGTTGCACTTTTTGATGACAAAAACCTAAAGACAGTAAGAAAAATTCTCGCTTTAAATACAACCAAATTCTACTTAAATAATAAGGCCGATTTTTTCTGTTTCATTTTTAAGAAAATATTTTTCGGGGTTAAAACGGTCGAAATTCTTGTCCACTGTTGATCTGTCGTTTCGTATCCAAACGTAACAATTTGATCTTTCGAGTATTTCAATTTGATAAGATTTATTATTCGCGATCATTGGCTAGCTATTGTGGCTAAATATTAGCCATATCGGTCGATATCACTTTTCTATTCGCTCAACTTGATCTGTATCGCTTTTGAAAAATGCTTCAACATATATCGATTTTTCAAGAATTCTAACCGTTAGATGCTTTTTCGATAATTTTGCGCTTTGAAAACTGCTCCAATCGAAATATTTTACACCGTGGATACCTAAAAACAGTAATCATTTAAATACAGCACATATTAGCTGCGTAATCTACAGTATCTTTGCAAAATAAAACATCAGATAGCATTTTATTCATTTGCCAATATCACATTCGCTTAATGTGATCAAAACAGAAACGCATTGAAAAGTTTCATTGGATATGTGCCAGAAAAAAAGTTCAGTTGGATTTGTGCCAACAAAATGTGGTGATCAAGGAGAATATTTTTTATACGAACAAATAATGGAAAGGCAGACTGGGGAAATTTCAACGTTATTGTCCAATTGCATTTCCAGTTGCACACTCTAATATAAAAATGTGTTAGCTTTTGGCGCTGAAACACTTTTACAAAATGCGAAATTAATTCTATTTAGGCCTTTTTGCCTATTAAGCATGCAATAAATAAGCTCTTTAAATTAATAAATAAACTCTTTAAATTAATGAAGCCGGTAATTAAGTTGTTTGGATGCTTCGTAACGTATGAGTTAACTTAACAACAATACAACAAATAAGTTATGAGGATCGTGGCAAGCGAAAACCCGATGCCGTAGCAACTAACTGACAGTTGAAATGTTTACAAAATTCCCCATGCGGAAGATGCTATTTGCTTTATTCTTTAAATTCGACCGCTCTTCCCTCCCAACTTGTCCAGTGGGGCTGGAGGAGGAGTTGACATTTGAATAAGAGCTTGTGCACACTCTGATCTCGAGGAAGACTGAGGGAAGACTATGCTGAGGTGAGGACCGGATTCGAATAATTGCGCGAATTAAAATTTCACGACAAAGTCCAGTTGATCATCGTTTAGACCGCATACTGATAAGCCCTATCTTCTCCTCCTACTCTCAGTATAGGTGCGGACGAAAGCGCATGAGAAGGAGAAGATCACGCGAGGAAGAAGTTGCAGAAGCTTTAATAAGTGAGCAACAATCGACAAGGTAGTAAATGCATGGCTGCCTAGATTTGATCAAAACTAAGTCGTAACGAGTATGCGGTGATGAGTACAAGGTGTGTTCGAGGCTCAGGAATGTCATACGTTTGATTCCTATCCAGTCCATCAAACGATGTTTTAAAGCACCTGTTGACCCAAACACTTACGATTGCTTGAACTCTGTCTGCGCGATGATCATCTGTTTGGAGCCGAGTATGAGCCAAAAGCAGGAGTAGTTGCCATTAGCTCTAATCTTTTTTCTCAGTTTCAGGAAATAGCTTACGGTAAGGCCCGAATCACGTCTATACGGCTTAAGATTCAACGTGCCATTACGAGGCACATGTTTTTGCACACATCTGCAACAGGTTCTCGTTAAAATACAATGTGGTCGCATTTGGATGGGCTTTTACCTTCAGTTAACCTATTCAGCACCTAAACCGCTCTCCTGCAGTTGTCGAAGCAGAGCCTTAGAGAGTTCGGAAGGGTAAAGGCGTGCTAAAGATCTCAAACAACAGCGTTATCATATTTTGTTCTTGAAAAGGGTATTCTTCTTTTTACGCCCTTTCATCACAGTGAAGACGCTTTGTGGGTCGGTCGTGTCTCCGCCTATGTGTGTTTGTGTCTGTGTATGTCTGCTGTGTATGTGACGCATACCAAGCCAACCCTTGGCTTGCTTTCTAACCTGATTGTTCAAATAATCTTTATGCTATCTTTTACTTTAAGCCAGCACTGCATGCAAAATGATTACAAAAAAAGGGAAGAGGTAAGGAAGATAAATTTGTGTGCCTTTTTCAATATGCGTTTTCACTGTCCCACTATTTCCGAAACACATACAACTGTTATATTTAATATTCATCGATAAAACTCCTTTTGTCCTGAAAATCCCAGAACTTGCTCCCAAATCCCTTCCAAGGATCGACCATCTCAGCTATACAGGAGGGCTGGTTCAATCTCGAAACATGTTTTACCTCAAAATACTGTTTTCTTGTTCTTGGCAGACATAACGTGCGCAAGGTAATCAATGCGCATGAACACCGTATGGCGCCTTGAAAACGTTCAAATGCAAGGAAGATTTTATTGTTCAAAAAGATCGACAAAAAACCTTCAATGAACAACAGTTTAACCTCGTAACGGTAGATTCTAGAAGATTCCAAAAGTTGTTTCGTTTTGCAAGGACACACGCGGTTAGTGCTCCTAACTTGGCTGCAATAAATTATAAAAGTCATTACTGCATTGTCGCAATATTCGTTGCTGTTGTATCGACGCTTCATACGCATTGTCAGCATCTTGTAAGACGTTTGTTGTTTACGCTATCATCAATACGCTAAGGGGGGTAACTAAGCTATGGAATAGGGTTGGAGGGAATAGATGAGTTTAGATGAAGGTGAAGATGGCCAGTAGAAGCGAGAGCGGATGGGATAGTATATCAAAACTCAACTTCAACCTCACATCTTTCAGTAATAGATCACCCTCTCTATCATACTGCGGTGACTGGACAAGAAATGTGAAGGTGAAATTTCAGCGATTTATGAAAGCAACTTCATAAAAGTAAGGCAAAGCATCTTCGAATTGCTTTGAGTGTGTGCAATGAAGCACTGAACTTTAAAGCCCCTGTGGCTCTAGTCGAGGTAATACTGTATACATTAGATAATGACAGCTCTCAACTATACAATGTTAGCATTTCGTAGTTTCAGCGTTACATATCGTATTGTATGTAACGTCGCATAACAGTTCGAGCTCATGCATAACTTGATTGCACATAATACGTACACCATAAGCCTAATTCATGGAAAGGAGTAGACAGGATTGAATTGAACATAATGTCGTGTATGGGCAATCCCTACACCCTTCCCTCAATCCAGGCAACCCCCCACATCCTTCCCTCAATCCAGGCAACCCCTACACCCTTCCCTCAATCCAGGCAACCCCTACACCCTTCCCTCAATCCCAGGCAACCCCTACACCCTTCCCTCAATCCAGGCAACCCCCCACATCCTTCCCTCAATCCAGGCAACCCCTACACCCTTCCCTCAATCCAGGCAACCCCCCACATCCTTCCCTCAATCCAGGCAACCCCTACACCCTTCCCTCAATCCAGGCAACCCCCCACATCCTTCCCTCAATCCAGGCAACCCCTACACCCTTCCCTCAATCCAGGCAACCCCTACACCCTTCCCTCAATCCAGGCAACCCCCCACATCCTTCCCTCAATCCAGGCAACCCCTACACCCTTCCCTCAATCCAGGCAACCCCCCACATCCTTCCCTCAATCCAGGCAACCCCTACACCCTTCCCTCAATCCAGGCAACCCCCCACATCCTTCCCTCAATCCAGGCAACCCCTACACCCTTCCCTCAATCCAGGCAACCCCCCACATCCTTCCCTCAATCCAGGCAACCCCTACACCCTTCCCTCAATCCAGGCAACCCCCCACATCCTTCCCTCAATCCAGGCAACCCCTACACCCTTCCCTCAATCCAGGCAACCCCCCACATCCTTCCCTCAATCCAGGCAACCCCTACACCCTTCCCTCAATCCAGGCAACCCCCCACATCCTTCCCTCAATCCAGGCAACCCCTACACCCTTCCCTCAATCCAGGCAACCCCCCACATCCTTCCCTCAATCCAGGCAACCCCTACACCCTTCCCTCAATCCAGGCAACCCCCCACATCCTTCCCTCAATCCAGGCAACCCCTACACCCTTCCCTCAATCCAGGCAACCCCCCACATCCTTCCCTCAATCCAGGCAACCCCTACACCCTTCCCTCAATCCAGGCAACCCCGCACACTCTTCCATCAATTCGGGCATCCTCCCACACCCTTCTCCCAATTTGTTTTCCCATAATAAAAGAGAAGTTAAAAGGATTCGAGCGCAACCCATTAATTTCCTCCCCATTTTGCATGGACCACATGCAACCTTCCTAGAAAGAGTTAGGGGTGAAGCGTTGGGGATCGATGAAGATATGACTTACATCGAGCACTTGCTTGCATAACAATCTCTTCGTCATAGCTGATTAACTTGTAAATGACACAAATGGGGAGTAGCGCATAAAGCACCACGCCGACGATAAAGTATTTACGGTGTTCCTTTAGAACTGAAACACCTAACAGTTTGCAAATCAGGTTCCTGCTTTTCTGCGCGTATGTATGTGTTTGTTTGTCTGTCCGGTAGTCCCAACTAGACTACACTTTAGGTAAATCAATTGCGATGAAAGAGATAAGTCGGTACCAAATGGTCAACTCAGGCGATTTTAATGGGCGAAAAAAATTTTGCTTGCATTTCGACCACAATTTCGCTGGTCTCAATGGGAGGGGATTGAAGCGTTGCGTCCCATTTGCAATCCATCTGGGCCGCACAAAAACGGATCTTCAAGAAGAGATTTGTGTGAGCGGTCGGGTCGGATGGAGAAATCTAAATAGTCGTCGTTTGAAAAGAGTTTCTGAACGAAGCTAGTGCGATCGATTTGTGGCCAAAAGGCATATCATATCAATGCCCTGATATACATTCCATTCGTTTTTCAGATAAAAGATATTGTGAAGCAGGAATAGCTCAGACTATAGGCGAAACAGAGCTTGGACTACTGTAGTCAAATCTTCTTTCCTTTTCTGTATCGACCGTACTGCTTTTATTAATAATCTACAAAAGCGGCGCTAATGTAAATTAGAGCTCACCATGTCATCTCATCACCGATTATTGCGGAAGTTCCTAATTATCTAATTATTTTTTAACCTATTTGCCGAACCTAATCACCTTATGTCTAGCTCCTAATTATCGAGTTCCTAATTGAAGTAAGGTCCAAAGAGTTCCTAACTCCCGGAAAATTTTGTGGAAACTAGGTTTGTGAGAACTAGCCGCTTGTTTGTGCGGAGAGGACTTGAATGCTAGATTAGTTGTTTTTCTAATGGTTTTCTTGAAACTGCGAAATACATTTGATTCAAAATTGCTGTAAAGTTACGATCCACCTATCCCTTGATTTATCGGTTCGTAGGCTGCTACCAAACGTAGAGCGGTGAGGGACGCAGGAGGAGGATATCAATGTTTAAACCCAAATTTCGATTGTGCATCTGCATGCACTCTGTTGTTCGAGCAGCAAATGCTAACTTTTAAGCTAATTCGTTTGCATCCTTCAAAAGTTACAGTTCACTCGGTTGGTCTCTCATTTAGTTGCCATACTAATTAAACACTTCGATAACAAGACTTAATTATAAGCGGCAATAAGAATGAAGCTTACAGTCTGTGATATACATAGGCAGGGTCCAGCGTGTACGCGTGAAATAGGGTGCACCCTGCCGCTGTCGAGCTCGCCTTCTAATCCTTAATATCTTTGGCATTTTCTCACCCGTTCTTCTGATTCGCTCATAACTTCATTACAATATTCTCCTTCTCCTCGTTTTTCCTTCCCTTCCTTCCCCCACAATCTGTCCGCCAACATTAACATGCCAACCTCTTTCAAAGTTTTGTTTGCCGACTCATTTCTTCTGACTACGCATAAATCACCACAGATGAGCAGTATACCACCCTTTCCTTCCCATTCCAAATTAAGAAGGGCTGAGCACAGATTTTTAGACTTTTGTGAGCTGAGCTAAAGCTGACAGGGAATAGATGAATGCTCAAAAATCCTAGAAGGCATTAGAGATACTGAAAATTTTTCATGGATCTTTTTCAAAAATGTGGTTTTCTTGGCGCAAACCTTTTAATTTTTGCGGCTTAACGTTTTCTTTGCTCAACAACAATGGCCCAAAATTTTGGTCCAAAGTTTCACTCGCATAATTTGGCATAAAAATTCGTAACCAATAGGATTTGACCAGAAGTGGAATCATGGTGATGCCTACAACGTGTTACGAATTACTTACTGTCCCTTCCACCTCCCCCTTCCCTGATCTTTCGCCCTCTCTTAATGCTATTCATTTAAGTGGCTTCATGGAGCGCGAAGCGGATAAAACCCAAGAGCTAGAACTTTGCTTGAATTCTCAATATAGCTTTTGGTTAATATAACCAGAGTTCGATGGTAACAAATTAAACATGCCAAAATTTTCTGTCAACATCGAGGCATTATGGTTGCCGGTATCAAATGTTTGAAAATACGCGCCGGATGGCTGGCAAGATATGCGCCTTTGCCTTCCACTCAACAGACCAGCCGCTTGCATTAATTGCTCGCAAATGAATGAAATCTAAGTTTTATTCGATTCCACTGTCCTTACAAATCTTTTTCTAAAGATTCCCGACTGATCGGATATGAAATTCAACCGTTTAAAAATGCACACAACTATTATGTGGTATATGTTCGCTGGAGTTAATGGCTTGTAAGTGGCCGCTGGGGTGACTTTATGATCGGGATTATACTTACCAATTTTCGCAATTCCACGTTTACTGGTCTGTCGTTTAAGATTTTTAAATAGATAGACAGACAAGCACACATATACACATAACCACAGATATATAGCATTGGCACAATGCGTTTTGCAAATGCAGATTTATCAAATCACCAAATGAAGAAGCAGTGCAGCGTTCATTTATGTGTTACGTTGCAATTTACTTTCGCAAGCAACTTCATCAGAACGTGCCTCGTAGATGCAAAATTTGCCAAAGCGTAGAAAAAAATTTTGGTCCAAATCCGGCCGAATATCGAAGTCTTACACAGTCACAATCAGCACATCGCATAAACTCACATGACCAGGAAACAGACCAATTTCGAAGCAGAACGAAATCAGTAATAAAAAAAAATTTGATACCACGTCATGACGTATAGTATCGGCCGTCTAGCATCGACGAATCGCACCAAATGAGGACAAAATCTCAGATTGATAATAATGGCCAGAAAAAAATTTGCATACGCGATAATCGAATATGTTATGACAAAGCAGACAGTTGTTGTTGTTGGTCATAGAAGAAATTTACTTGCCGTACCAAAAACTGCTTCCGTTTGTAAGATATGAAATATTGCGTGATTTGTAAACTACTTTAATGTGTACATCTAAACCGGCAAAAGTGAGCTCAATGGTTCTGCGTATACATGCTAGTGTTGCTTGTGGGAGGAAATTTTGCCAAATCGCTTTAAAAATTACGGTAACCAATTCCCTTCGAATGTTAAAATTTTGCATAGCAAGTCAGGAAACTTTATAACTCTTATGAACAGAAAGAACACAGTCTGATTCTGAAGATTTTAAAAAAAAAATCAGAAATAAACAAACTTGTCCAATCCTCCTCGAATATATACTATTCATTCCTCTAAAAAACCTCAAAAAATTTCACAGCTTCCAAAGAGAGTTGTTCGGAGTTTTGTTAAAATGTAATGCTCATTTTGGGTGTTTTTTTTTTCAACATTTTGCCTTCTTTTTCGTTCCAAGATTTTTTATTCGTAAAAGAATAATGAAACAAGAAAACTTTTATACTCTTTTCATTCAATATTCTCGTCACTATTTTTTTAATATTTGCGCTATTTATGAAAAAATTTTTCATCCTCTAAATTCTTGAAGTGCTTTCATCGATCACTTCAACGTGCATGATTACGTATGCGCTGTCTGCCAATTGTCTAAATAATCTGAATTATGCGAGAAGAATTCAAGCTTAAAAGTTTAAGCATATTGATATCGATGATGTCGAGAACGTATACGCTCGTGCTCATTGCTGATGGCACGCAGCATTTGACGTGAAGTGAACGCCAATATGTGCAAATTGTTTGTTCGCTGTTAAGTTCAAATGTCGATTTTTTTTGTGTTACAGCGTATTTCACATTCACTTGTGTCGTCCATCTGGTTCGAACGCTTACATCACACACTTTCTTTTACTCTTATCTTCTAACTATTAGTTCTTTAGTCACATGCATAAATACTTGTTATTCGTTGAGTCAATTACTTCTTTTACTAGATATCTGGCTGATCAGTTACTTTGCTTACTTGAATTTACCAGGTAAATTATTAGTCCGCTTACTTAAATTTAGCGCATAAATTACTTCGCTTACTTGGCACTTATTAGATCAGTTAATTCGCTCATTTTTTGCCTTTTTATTGCAGTGCAAATGAAACTTTCACGGTACATTTAAATGCGAATAATTCATTCAACTGTTCAATTACGGATATCTAGTGAATCTTTGCTAGGGTTGATCACGATGTGAAAATGTGTTCTTTAATGTGGCTACTTCGGAAAGATTTCATCGCTTCACATATTTTAAATTCAGCTTTCTTCGAGTACCAATATTTCAAAAATTAAATAATCGTTAGCCATCACTTATAGCGTTAGAGCCAAGAGAATTTTTAATGCTAATACGGTCATAAGAATTTGGTTTTCCATAAGATATCATTTTTAAAAACTTTTTTGTTATGTTGCCGTCTTTGGAACTTGATTATCAGTTTTGTACATTAGAAATTAGAACTCTCCGATCAGTCACAGAACTGTAACACCATTTTATAACACATCATCGAATACAGCGAAAATTCAGCTATTAAAGGAATACTATGATAATTGAGAAAATGGTAATGAAGCATTATGCAATCTTTTTTTTCAATGAATATTTCTCCTTTTTTCCATACTTAAGAATAAACAACAATAAGTGATACACGCACAGTCTCTCTCCCAAACACACTTCAACATTTAGCTCTCCTTAGAGAAATTTTACTCTTCTTTTGGTTCGGTGTTTTTTTTAATGTGACAAAAAAATGAGCAGAAGAATAATTTGTGCTCGCAAAAATTTGACTCCCCTTAGAAGAATTCCGGTCTTCTGGTCTTCTGTTGGTTTACTTATTTTTTGTTTTGTGTCAAAAATTAGCTGAAAAAATATGTGCGTAATATGAACGCAATTATTTTTCATAGAACATTGTCAGAAGCATTCCTATTAGATGAGATGCATAGGAGGGAAGATGATAGCTGTTGTCGATTAGATGATAGCTGGTGTCGATTAGATGATAGCTGGTGTCGATAAGATATGAGATGATAGTAGCATTTGGCGAACGGATCTCAGCAGAGTGCAAAACAAATTCATTCTTGACATTTTAGCTATAAGTCGTTGTTAGGCGAAAGAAAGAGGATGACTTATGAGCGAAAAATAAATAAAGTGTTGCTGCAATAATAGAACTCCTTGACTTACATAGTCGCCCTAACGAGACCTGTTTTTTTTTCATTTCTTTTTTTGTTTTGCATTGCTTCTTGCGTGTAGCTAAAATCGTCTTGCGAGTTAAAATCTTTTTATGCTTGTTGATTGATGTCGAGCTCATGATTGTAAATCATTGGTTTGATCTTGATGAGAGAATTGGAGTGGGTGTCCTAATGTGACATAGGATTGACGTCACGCAACTCCCAAATATCGTTGGTTAGGCTCAGGGAGTGAAAGTAGTGTTCATCCGTAATTACAGTAAGGCGAAACAAGGGAAGGCGTTGTCAGGTGGGTGAGCTGGAGATCCTATACATGTGAGGTGAGCTGATGGTGGCGGGATTCGAGGGACTTTAAATTTGACTAACGGCGGCGATCGCTTCGAATGACTGAAGAATTGACTGGCGACCGCGATCGGTTGAGCATGAGGTGCAATGTCGATGAGCAGGGTCTCAGTGACCGTAGTAAAATATCGTCTGCCAGTGTCGATAGTAAAGTATCGAAGAGATAAAGTACGCGGTGCTTTATCAGGCTGCCCATCGCCTGGCAGCAATGAACGCCTGGAAACGGAAGCCATTTGACGTTCGTCGAAGTTTCTGTTCTCATCGTTTGAGACGCTCCTAGATTCATTGTCGCGAGTTGTTTTGATTTCCACCTCTTCATGGCAGCCGTTTTCGGGAAGCCTTATTTATTGCTTTCTTGTAGCTTCGCAGCTGCGCTCTTTGCTTGCAGCTTCGACATATATAATGAGCGGATAGCGATATTAAGTGATAAAAGGTGAAAAAAGATTCGAATTTCGTCTATGTTATCGTATCTTTAAGGGTGTTTGTTTTCGTAAAGTTGGGTTGGTTAACGCGATAAATGTTCCTATACGAATTGCGGCAAGTTATAAGCAATATGATTTTGCTAAGCTATAATACACCTCGACGATTGTTCGTTTTCTTTTTTGTTTTGCTGATTTTTTCGTTTATTCCGTAGCAAAAAAAAACCTATCGTTTTAATGGTTTTGTAGTTAAGTATTTTCTTCATTATTTGTTCAACTATGCACTTTTTGCCGTAACAGATAATAACGAAAGTTGTTAATTTAATGATTTTATTTGTTATATGCAAATTATCACTTTTGGCGTTGAACTCATCGGCGGTCTTTTATCGTAAATCTAATGAGCGTATAAGTTTTTCGTTTATTCCGTAGCAAAAAAAACCTATCGTTTTAATGGTTTTGTAGTTAAGTATTTTCTTCATTATTTGTTCAACTATGCACTTTTTGCCGTAACAGATAATAACGAAAGTTGTTAATTTAATGATTTTATTTGTTATATGCAAATTATCACTTTTGGCGTTGAACTCATCGGCGGTCTTTTATCGTAAATCTAATGAGCGTATAAGTCTCGAACAACTATTCCGATTTTTTGTTAAAGGTTTTTTACATCGGCATTTCATTCATAGAGGTATTGTCAAAAGTTTCATTATCCCTCTTTTTCTGTGCCTCTTCCTTCCTTTCTCGTTTTCTCTCTCCCTGCCTATCTGCCCGTCTGCCCCTCCCTCTCTCTCTCCCTTTTTGAGTTTTCAAAGACATTTTTAGACCTTTTCTGTACGAGGAGGTTCGCAATGGTTTAATGTTATCCGCTATGGTTTCATGATCATCATTTAATGAGCGCTATTTTCCGTCGACAACTGAACCCATTTACTTACCCTTATCTACCATCTCGCACTGAAAAGTTGATTTTACTTTCCTTTTTCACTCTAAAACAACTTAAGTATACAGTGAAAGTCATCGGCTTCACATACAAACAAATAGTAGCGAAACTCCGACGAATCATTCTGGTAATATTTTGTAGACGCGAAAAGTGCCGAATGGAAAACGCGTCATCAAACTGGGATACAATCCTCGGAAATGAGTTTTCAATCACCGTCGTCCCTTTATTTCATGGGTGGCCTAAATTCGATTCCAGAATATGGACTCTTACTCGACCAATTAAAAAGTAGAAATCTAGAAAAACTATCAACTTTGTAACACGCGCTATGGAAATCTGCTTGACGCATGCATCAGCTTCGAAGACCCGAGCCAACACGACAATACCTCAATGACATTGCATGTAATTACACAATTAGCGCACGTCTACCTATCAAAATCATTATAAAACACAGAACAACAAGCCGGAAAATACCAGACCCACTCCATTATACGTATGGGAGGAACTGGATCAGTTTGCAAAAGTCGACTGGTAGCCATATGAAGAGGCAATATTACGAAACTCCATTCCTGAGGCTTGCAAACTGTTCAACGAAAACATGTATGCAGTTCTGAGCGTAGTGGCACCTGTGGAAGTAACGTTACGAAGATACGACCAGCATTTGCAAGTAGAAATTAGAAGGTAGATATCAGAACACAATCGGTCGGCTTCTTAAGCTGACTTACCTGTACCCTGAAAATAAGGGCCTGAGGACAGGTTTTAAAAGAATTAGAAACTTGGTCATTAGTCTTCGACGAGAACTGGAAAGGAGAAAGGACTCTCAGAAATTAAGAAAATGCGAAGGGAACCCGGCTAAGTTATGACATGTTCTAAAAGCACTTTTAGAAAAAAGAAGAAAAGTCAATCCACAGTTAGTGCTGAAGAGTTTAACGATTTTTTTGCGACACCAAAAAAATGGTATGACCCAACACCGAAAAAAAATTAAGTCGAAGTCCAGCGCAAGACAAGCTGTCTCTCAGATCTCTAAGTAGAGAAGATATAGTAAGATGAATAGCCAAACTGAAAACAAATAAGGCGGAAGGATTGGACGGGATTACGAAAAAATGCTGAAAACAGCAAAAAATTTCGCTGCAACGAAACTTGTACCATTATTCAATACAGTAACTCGGAACGGGGAATTTATTGAGGAATGGAAAAAGGCGAAGATCAGCGCAGTGTTTAAGAATACAGGCAGTGAGCAAAAACCAGCCAACTATCGGCCTATCAGTCTTCTTTCTTGTGTTTCCAAACTCTTTGAGCGATGCATACACCCACAGATCAATCAGGCACCGGAGGTCTTTCCACCATGCATTTCGGAGGAGACACTCCATCACAACAGCGCTTGCCGAGATATGTGATAATCCTCCCGAACATGGAGAACAGAAACCTAACTTACATTGTACAATTAGATATCCAGAAAGCTCACGATACTGTGAACCCATATGTACTTCTCCATAAAATCATCGACAGAGTAAATCCGTGTGACAAACCAACAAAGTTATTAGAAGAGTACCTGCTAAAAAGGAAAATAAGAACAGTGGGTGAGGACGGGATTTCAAAAGCAAAATAAGTTCTTATAGGCATCCCGCAGGTACGCATAATTCTGTGAATCCTTTTTGCCTTATTGTTTTCGGTCATAAATGATGTTGGGAGGCAAGGGAAAATGATACTCTTCGCAGATGACGTGCAACTTCTGTACACATGTGAAGAAAGTAAAGAGCCGAACGTGGCGAGTCTGACAGAACAAGATATGAAAAACACGAAATACTTGACAGAGGCCTAGAGATGAAAACAAATGAGTCAAAAACAGCCATCACCAGACTTGGAAGACCGCGAACTAAAAAGCGATTAGCTAGTGGGGCCATTCTGGAGATTTGTGAAGTACAAATAACTGTTAAGAATAACACTCGCAACCGAAGTCTGCGCCTAGACGGTGGCCTGACCTTGGGAGCCCACTTTGATAACGTGTCCCGCTCGTCTTCAAAGATTCTCTACCATATGAAAACAATAAGTCAATACATAAATACGACATGCATAACCATGCTAATAAACGCCTATGTAATCCCTAAAATCAGATTTTTTCTGCCGATTACCACGACAGCAGCAAAAAAGACCTGAAAGTACTGCAAAGAATCTCAAATCACGCAACCAGAGTCGTTCAAC
Organism: Toxocara canis; assembly: GCA_000803305.1. Classification (NCBI taxonomy): domain Eukaryota; kingdom Metazoa; phylum Nematoda; class Chromadorea; order Rhabditida; family Toxocaridae; genus Toxocara; species Toxocara canis. The sequence goes on from JPKZ01000517.1 coordinate 655,318, forward strand.
GTTCACAATCTTAAAAGGCTCGAACGCACTGGGGAACACAACGCCCACGACATATGGGGCATTATTTCGATGCTGAGCAACGCTGAATTTAAAGTAATGGCGAAGAAATTGGAAAAAGGTCAACTTAGTGAAAATTTGTACAATATGCTGAGAGAAACAACTCATAATCGAACGATGCACTAAATGTACACCTGTGAAACATTGCGGACAAATTACGGACTGAAAACGATAAGATACTGAGCGATTGCTTTCCTCAACACACAGTTGCCCTCAAGCTGAACAGTGATGCGTTGTGATGTAAAGATGTCGTGCAGAGAAAAGTGTACACTTAAGTGAACGATCTTTTTGGTTAAATAATGTGCAAATTCGGAAGAGAAGAATCTTCTTTGTATCTTGGTATTGTGTTTGTATTATTTTTGTACTGTCGACTAAATAAAACATTCGATTCGATTCGATTCGATTCGATTCGATTCGATTCGATTCGATTCGATTCGATTCGATTCGATTCGATTCGATTCGATTCGATTCGATTCGATTCAATTCTTGAACTTCTTGTTGAACAACAACGAAATGCATCGAAAAATGAGACAGCAAATTAATTGCAGGCATTATTTAATGGCTTTGAAACGTGCTCAATCTTTTCACACGAACAACTTGTACTTTTTTTTTTCTCAGCAAGAAGTCACATTAGAAAAATGGCCTCTAACATAATGCGTTTTTTTAAGCAAAAAGTCTCGTTAAAATAACGACCTGTAACACAATATGTTTTTTTTTTCAACAAAAAATCTTCCTAGAATAATGACCCATAATACGATACTACAATGATTGTTATCGAGCAACGAGGAAAAGAGAGGAAAAATAGATAGCATGCGAAGTGTGTTTGGTGTCTAGAGAAAGTCGGCAGCATTTGTTGTTTTCGTTTAGCTAACTACGAGATGAATTCCCCGTCAGAAGCGTTCAATACCACTTTCTAGGCCGGCTTAGAACAATCGAATGCCGAGTAGACATATTGATGAGCATGTCCTTTAGCTTTTTCGCTTCCTGTTCACATAGTATTTTGCTTTTATATAAATTCTAATGATCAGTCGTCGGCTATCCGTTTTTATTCCTCTCTAAAAGCAAATTTGGGAGAATGTTTTTGTAAAAGTTTGAATAAAAAAAAACGCGCATTTCTTTTTACGACTATCTGGTAGACGTTATGCTAAGTTTTCCTTTTATTAACAGCAGCATCCTTGTTATCTAACAATTTCCCTTGTTATACATCCTCATTATCTAACAATTTCCCTTGTTATACATCTTCATTATCTAACAATTTCCCTTGTTATACATCCTCATTATCTAACAATTTCCCCTGTTATACACCCTTGTTATCCAATAACTTTTTTTAAATATATGTTTTCGACAATGCTGCAAAGCTCTACTAAGTCGTAAAAGCTTATCTATTAGATTAAACATTCCTCCATAGGAAATCAGAAACGAGTAAATATCTTTAAAAAACCTAACAATAAGCCTAAATTATACTATCGTTATTCATGTCAAAAGGTGTTCCAATAAAGTTTTTGGAAAGATTGGCGGTTTGTTTTGTATTATGCGATGATGTTTTTATTGTGAAAAATTGAAAGCACAAATGAAAAGTTCAATTTGGAAAAAAGTACACTTTCAGCAGTTCGAGCGAACATTGCTACTTTTCGATAATTTAGCTTATCGGCTATATGTGGATGATATAAAAAGTTAACAGAAATCATAATTATCACTTTAAGCGAATATATTAATTTGTGATTTCATGTTTTCTGAAGTTTAGTTACACTGGCTAACAAGAGTTGATCAAGTAGCCTATATATTGAAAGTGTTAGGTTGGCCGTTATGCTAGTAGCAGTGCATCCTCAGTTCAGCATAGATGAATGGCTATATTGTCTCGTATCGGATTCGCCAATAAATCAAACGATCATAAGAAGCTTGGCAGCCATAAAAAGTTATGATGGCCTCTCAATTTTGACAAATGCGCAACATTTGATGTTTTTGTATGATCTGTTGGCTTCTGAATGTGTTCACATAAACGAAAACAACAAGACAATTTTTTGTTTGGGTTGTAACGAAAGCCCATCCGATCCGACTGGAACCGTGACGCAGATGATGGCTGACAGATTTTTTTCCGTTTGGCTGCGTTCAATGTCCACATTTTTTTTCGCTTGTTTTTCATATGCGCATTAGTAACTTTGATATCCGTTTGCTCTGTTTCGCGTACTTTAATTCTATAGCAATTGACTCAGTACATGTAAAGCGTTTCCAAACGGTCGTTGAAAATTTGCACTTTTTGTTCTAGGGAAAATCTAGAGAAGTGCCAAATTCTGATACACGCTTGAGTTAGAATTTTTTTAAAATTTCCACTAAAATTTCATGAAGAAAACCGATCGGCCATTCGCATGGCTCAAGAAATTGTACAACCATCTTTGCATAACCAATAAACGGACAGAATTCTGATGAAGAAAGAATGATACGATAATTGCGTCGTTAATTAGAAATTAAAGAAATGATTAGCAGCTAAAACATATATAAAAATATGCTAACCGGATATAGCTACAATTATGTATGGTAGTATGATAGTTTATCTAATAGTAAAATATTTGCTTGAAACCATTGAACAGTCAACGCAATTCTCTTTTTTTTTTTCAAGTGTGTGAAAGAAATTTCCGTCTACAATGTATGGTTAAAGTGCATATCTGTAAGTTTGAAATGCACAATATAACAACATTCTGCAGCACTTCAAATATACGCCATATGAAACGCATTTATCAAGCAGCGTTTTTTTTTCACTTCTTTCACTGCTTGTTTTTCATATGCGCATTAGTAACTTTGATATCCGTTTGCTCTGTTTCGCGTACTTTAATTCTATAGCAATTTCTTGTTCCACTTCACAGAACCGTTCGGCAAATTAATAAATATACCATAGGCGGAGGTATAAAAATATGCTAACCGGATATAGCTACAATTATGTATGGTAGTATGATAGTTTATCTAATAGTAAAATATTTGCTTGAAACCATTGAACAGTCAACGCAATTCTCTTTTTTTTTTTCAAGTGTGTGAAAGAAATTTCCGTCTACAATGTATGGTTAAAGTGCATATCTGTAAGTTTGAAATGCACAATATAACAACATTCTGCAGCACTTCAAATATACGCCATATGAAACGCATTTATCAAGCAGCGTTTTTTTTTCACTTCTTTCACTGATCTCATTCCTACTAAACGTATATTGAGAGCAGATGTTTGTTGAGAAAATCAGAAATCTAGTGTTATCGGCGTTTTAACTTTTCGTTTTGTGACGAAATTTGTTAGGATTTTTAAAGGTAACAATTAATGGCAACCATGAAATTATAAATATGAAACGATTGACTAATACATAGAATCATTGATAAGAAAAATTTAAGGAACAACATCTTTGTGGACATTTTCTTTCCAGATGTTCCTCTCTAATATTTTTCTTCCTCTTAATTACTGTAATTTCTTTCAACCTTGTTAGCATCACAGTTTCTAGTTTTATGAAAAAATTCGTTGCCCTCACGGCAAACATATAAGAGAGTAATATTTTGAAAAAAAAAACTACTATATTGCCTCAAGCGAAGCCCTTCAGATCCATAAAGCTTACAAGTTTATACAGGTGGGGAAAGTATTAATGAAGTTGAGTATGGTACAGCCTTGTCGAGGGAGGAGTTAACTTCTCGCCTGTTTCTTCAGCTCCTTCTAAATAGCGTTTGGTACGTTGAAGTCCATATTACTCGATGGTAGTCCTAGAAGAAATCCAACGTCGAAAAGAGCTGATACTTCACGACTTCATCGAGGAAGGTTATTAGAAGGGGAGAGCATCTCAAGGTGTGAGGTTTATTCAAAACAATACGGTAATACTATTTGTGATTTTATTGAATGTCGCATTTTAAAGCTGCAGGCGGACCATGAAAACCAGCTCCTACCTTTATTCAAAAACAGCTTTATTCAAAGCTGATTCAGAAGTATTTTTTAAATGTCCAAATTATTTTATATTCAAAATATCAAAAAGTATTCAAAAATTATTCAAAAAAATTTATTCAAATACTCAATTACATACCGCCAATTTTCCAAGACAGCTCAGCCATCTGGTAATGATTTCGAATAGAGTAGATGCGCTCATGAATTTAATCGAATGCATATGTGCAGAGCAGCAATCGTCTCTGGTTGTGTCCTGATTCATCTTTATGACTTCACCTTACGTTTTTCTGAAAAGGCGGGCGCCTTACAAACTTCTTCATCTGTCCATTATTCGTGCATTCGATGCAAACGATATTGTTCTTTGAAATGTTTTACTTCATGCTATTCGCTTTGCGGGCTAACTTTTCATTGGTGTAAATTGTGCGTAATACAATGATGATTTCTATGATCCCATCACCTTGGCTTCCCTGAATCCTACAACTATTTTAATAAAAAAAGTAAATACATCCTGTAAATATTGATGGGCGGAAAAAATTTATAGTTTGAATAGAGAGTGCGAGAATCTATTGTCTTCAGTTCGGTATGTTGCAGTTCGCCATTATAGGATCATCCAATAATAAACAGCCGGCATTGCTTAACTGAGATGCTTTTTTATTTCAAAAAATTCTTTCCCGTATACACCTCGTTCATTTCTAATTATATTCCGCCCATTTAACGGAGAAGCATTAATTAGTGAATTTTTCACCGATATTAATTAGTGAATTATTCACCGATATTAATTAGTGAATTATTCACCGATATTAATTGGTGAATTATTCACCGATCCATTTAATTGTACATTGCAAATTTCAGTGCAAATCATCGAGATGCGAGAAGCCTTTACTGAATAGTTCGTAGAACACTTGTAGTTTGATGCATAGAGTTAAGCAGTACAGCTCTAGGTCAACATAAAGCTTTTGCCAAATATCTGTCTTTTATTCTCTGTACATGTAAAGCCCCTTTTAGTTTAGCTATAAGCGGCTATCTAATACTTTGCATAAACAATTAGAAGCAAAATTATCGATTAGTTTATCAAGATTTCCACATCTAAGACAATTAGAAATTAATATGGCAAGTTGAGAATATGATGGTGCTTAAAATGATGGGTCAAAAGTGTTTCTGTTGGCAGAACGATGAATAAAGGTATCCTTCGAGGCGTTTGATAGACATAAAGTTTTATGTTCCTAGCGCTTTGCACAGATCCGACCCTGACATTTCACTTGCTAAGCGATATGCCTTGTCACATAAGTGCACAACATTTCGGTACTAATGTTCGCTGACACATTTTGAGGGCACGCCACTCGCAATCTTTGCTCTTCGCATAGCTCCTTCAACAGCTGCCTTCTAAGACAATCGCTTTCGTGGATTCGGTTGGATGGGCTCGTCAGCATCTCAAAAATCCCCACAATTTTTACTTAAGCATCCTCTTCTCCTTGTCTTCCTCTATTCATTGTAAGTGACTTTCAGTGCCGCAGATCAATAATGAGATTTACATATATACATTTATTATCATATACCATATGTCCTACGGTCCTATATCTAAGTGACTCAAAGACGTCAATGAAATTGTACAAAATTCATGTAAAAACAATCACGAAATTTAACAATAAAATTCTTGTAAATTTAACAAATATCCTAATAAGTCAGTTAAAATATATGTACACTTTCCTACTGCACAGCTCGTAGCCACAATACTGCAAATGTTTTAGCGTTGAGCTTTACAAGAATTGATCTTTGTTCAAAAAATCGAACTGAATTAGAAATAAACTCGCGAAGAGTTTTGTTTTTCAGTCTAGCCCCACTCTAATAGAAATGTCGACTTTACAATTATCGATTTTAATCGATTTTACCAATCGACCAATGCTTAAAACTTTGAAATTTGGAATTCACTCAATTGATATTAGACAGACTTTTTTGCATGTTTCAGAATAGTAAGTAGTTCTAGCACCGTGAGGATTTTTAAGTTGCCATAAAAAGCGAGAAAAGAAATTTAAAAGCTTCTTTCTCTATGTCATGATATGTGAGAGTGATAAGGAGTTTTATCTCTCTTTTTTTGATTTTCTTATGTTGTTTGCTTTCATCTTTTTTTGCTAAACTAAGCTTTCGTTTTTTTTTCTCGCAACTTTGTGAAATATAGATGAGTATCTTCGAAATATATTTGGAACAGGGCTCAAGTTTGCGAAAGCAAACGGTTTGGAAGAGGAACGGGCGAGAAGAGGAGGATAATACATAACACCATGAACAACTCCCACTACCCTCCTGTCGCCAACCTCGTGGAGTTAACGGCAGGAGCCGCAACTTTGAACCCAATGTACAAATTTCCTCCATTTTTTGAAATAATAATCTTCGCTTTTTTTAATAGCTAAACAGTTAGCATAGTTCAATGGCCAACAATATATGTAAATATATGCATAGGAATGACTAGACTTCGATGGAGAGGTACTGTCCATCTATGATTGATAGTGTGCAAAAATACGACGAGATTTTTGATCCCTCTTCAATGATCGAAACAATGACCCACAATTTGCTAGGAAGGTGATTCAGAGCTCGTAAAGTTATTTCTAAATTAGCTTGGGCCGCATTCATGTGATACATTACGTCCATGTTCGGTATTTTTGTATGTGCCAAGTAAGATGTCATATTTCATGTGCATCATGCGAACTTTACCACATGCGCGGTGTAATAAGCATGGCTGCAGAGCGAAGGATATTCGTTGCAGGCATTCAACAGGGCTTCAACTTGTGTGCCCTCGAGGGGAGACCGAGACCGAGAAGTTATTAAAGTTTTGCATGCAATAACGATACGAATTGGAGCGATCGTTTCTGGATGGCATATTTGCGTCGGGTGCATACCATCACAACACTTGATGATCCCATCGTTTGCGGTTCTAAGTTCTCGTTCCCACAAAAGTTCGACCTCAACAACAACAGTTTGCAAAGAACGTTCGTTTGCACCTCTCATAACACAACGAATTCCAACCAATGCAGAGATTACTCTTGCTTAATGCATATGGTCTTAGTTGAAGGGCTGTGTTATAATATTACTGGTTAACAAACACCAACTGCACTGTAATAGTTAACGCTTATTCGATGTTTCGGCACATCAAGAACGTGCGGACCACCCAATGATCACAAGCAGTGTGAGTAGGTAAATTATGTGCTATGGTTACACGACTTCCGGAAACGGATACAAATGCAGTCTGCAAGATAGTCATTATTAGGCAACAAGTGTTCGTCAACAATAATACTCTTACACTTCATTGTGTTGTGTCATAGGTCTTGCGACTTTTGCATCGACTTTCCTTCTAATTCTCTGAGCACTTACCGTTCATCGTTTTTTTTTTCTCTGAGCAATCAATGGGTATGTATTCGTTTGGTTGTGATCGTTCAAAGTTCATCATTTATATAATCAATTTTACGTCAAATTTAGTTACTACTCTCATTTTGGAAGAATTGGAGAAACGATGAAAAAGCGAAAGAAGTAAGGTTTTTGTCTGCTTAGATTAGTAGTAAATATTTCAGTAGAAGTGATGATGAGATCGATCGCGAGCCTATCCATTCGGAATCGTTCGTTTGGGATTGGCCTTTCTCGGAAGATCGGCAAGCTCGAGGCTTTCTTTCTAAGGAAAAATTTTGTGTCTGCCTTCCGTTTGATAACGGTGGCACTGGTGAATCCAAAGGCACGGTATGTAATAGTTTTTTTCCTCGATTCTTGGCATCAGAAAAATTTTAAAAGAAAAGAACTGCAGCCAGAACTGAGTACAGTAGTCACAAACATTAATATTCGACACACCATACTTTATACTTTATACCATAAAGCGTAAAGTGTAAAGTATACTTTGTACCCAAGTTCCGCATAACTTTTACCATTAAAGTATCTTTGTGTCCTATTTGGTGCTGTGTCCTACAAACTCTTGCTAGTATCCGCAATTTCATTGCTGAAGTGTCGTGTGAAAGAATTCAGATAAACTTAGGATTTATCTTTGAAAAAAGTCACTATGGATTCATTAGTGTGGAACGAGTTTTAAACTTCCCTTGAAACTGAATTTCTAAAAGCTCTATGGCTTCTATTAAGAGTTTTACTGTAACGTTTTTTGGGTTTCTGCATAAGAGAGCAGATCGTGAAATTAAAGTATAGAAAAACTATTAGACAAAATGAATGGAAAATATTTAATGCTTTTGGGAATTTTCCGTTTGCATTTTTCACAATACGATCCTCTCCTTTTTCCTTAATGATATAATGGTTGATCATTTTACTGAAACGTTTCAGTTAAAAAAATTCGAGAAATTATCGGGTGTTGATTTCATCTGGACACTCGGTCTTTGCAACAATGGATTTATGGGCACCTATTTCTGGCGCATCGAGATTCAAATCTTACGAGATCTTAATATGCTCGTCCTAAATGCATCCAAGTGCGTTCACAATTTACTTTTTATATTCTACTAGTTCACTGATTATCTAATCCAACAAATACAAATGCTATCTGAGTTATAACGGTTCCAGTTATGTTAGTTGATGTGATATGATGTGACAGAGCTTATGATATGATAGTGATGCGGCAAAATTATAAAAATATTTTAAATTTCGCGCGAAAGGCAAAACGTAGCACCTTATGCGGTACGATACGTCTCGCCTTGTGAGACCCCAGTATACAGTACTACTGGATACTGTTCAACATTCTATGTGACTCGGGACCCGACGTTCCGCTCACGAAACCACACTGTTTCGCGAAACTGATTACAACGTTATAACATTCTTCTAACCGTTCCTAACTTGGCTTTTCTTGTACATTTGTTTTGTTCTTCACCCCCCCTTCCAACTTACGATATTTTCAAGTTACGATGGAGTCCATCGAACTCGAGGACAGTCTGTAGTACATATCACACATTTGCAAGATAAACAACATATGTAGTTCAACGGACGATTTTGTTTCATTCATCGTTTGTCTGTTTGAAAAACCCTTTCTTTAAAAATATTGTCGTCGTGAACGCCTCGCTGATGTCAAAATCTTTCGATTATTTGAAAGGTTTCCAACCACCTTTCAGGACAGTTATATCTTTGTTTTGCTAAATCGTCTGTCCCATGCATCTGCGTAGAGCACTAAGTTACAATCTGATAAAAACTACAAACAGTGCTTAAGAGATTTTTTAGCTAAAACAAATCGGATGAAAGTATAAAAACACGAACCTTATAAACCAACCCCATAAAAACACTATTCTCATAAATGAGCCTTATAAAAGCACGATCTTTGCAAATGACCCTTATTAAAAATAATAGAAAAATTAGAACAAAAATTATATAGAATAACTTCAGGGACGTTGCGCGACCAGACGAAACTTCAAAACGTTTAAAACGTGTTCGTAAGGTTTACCGTTTACCTCGTCACTATGACATTACTACACTAACTACGGAGACGTATGATTGGGCGATCGTTATCGAAGCTTACAAGCGAATCGATCCTCGAAATCGTAAACGACCATCATCCATACAACGGGCTGATACGTTCACCTAATAACTCAGTGATATCTTCTTATTAATTATTCTCTAAGAAGCTTTTCTTCATTTTATTCATCAGTAATTCCATAGTCTTTTACTTTTCAAACGCTGTTTAGTAGCCACGTTGTCGATCTGTTAGTATTTGTTATTTACATACTTTTGCCAAAAACAATTGAACACCTCTGTAATATTCGCCCTTAAACCTCTTATAGAGCAAAAAAAGAAATTGTTGTTCCTTTTCAATAAGCGTATTTTTACTTTTGGTTTTTTTTTTTCAAGCAGACCAAAAAATATCACTATTTTGTTGGTTTTTTTTTCTAAATATAACCCAGATATAATATAGATCAGCGAAGTGTCAAGTAGATGTACGAATTGTAAGTATATATTTCCGTATATTAGAATATTTCGTGTGATGTGCCTCACTGTGAGATGATCTGGTCATTTGCTTCGAAGTAAATTAATTCGTTGTTTTGAATGAACATTGCAATTCAACGTATAATTCATGTGCCTTAAAATTTGACGAAAAATATGCGATAAGTTTCGCTTCTTGTATATCCAAGATGGTATTATTACAATTCCGCGATCATCGTATACCTGATATGCGCTTTCGCAATATACGATTCGCATGCTCCTTTCTATCTATAATATCGACGGTAGACTGATGATTTTCACTAAAATAATCGCAACTTCGAGATGCAAGAAGAATTTGAAATTATATTTGAGAATTTTAGGACAATTAGCATCACATCAGTTTATTCCTTGCAAATAAAAATTTTTATTATTATTATTAAATGTTGAAACGAAGGAAATACATAGCTTCTCCTTCTACATCCATCCTCCCTTACCCCACCTTTCTTACCCCCTCCCTCCTCCCCTCCCATCTCCCTGGCATGGTTTGCAAGACTACAGAGGATCCTTCAGATGCGAGGATCCTACGAAACTACGAAGGATGCTCGTAGGATCCTTTAAAGGATCCTATGAACACTCTTTAAACTTTCGCATACGAGAATTCTGTAAGCGTTTATTAAAATCCTCGCATGTGGCGGTCGTTCAAACTTCGATAAGTCGAAAAAAGGGGTTAGTTTGGCTGTCTGGATGGACGCGATGTGCAATCAATCCTATAACGATTTGCCAATGGCTGTTCACAGCAATGAAACCATTCGAGAACTTTAGATGATCGTCAACAATACGCATTACGCACAATGATCGTGCAAAATAAACGCTACTCGGTTGCCGTGCAACTGATGTTTATTAACGACAGTATTTTTACTTTTTTTTTGAAAACCGAACCAAACACTTTATACAAGAGAAATTTCTAAATGTGCTGTAAATGTATCAGGCAAACGCCTCAAGATCGGCGATAATATAGAATTGAGTTGATAAGAGTTACGGGATTGTATGATCAGAATGTACAACTAAATGAAAACAGCTGTGATAGTGAGGATGTTCATTTGTGGGCATTTTTAAAAATTGATGCCGTTTTATAAACATCATAAACTGCAATCGTTGTCCTCTTCAGCACAATCTCCTCGTCAACATATGCCCACTTCTTCAGCCTTCGCTGTCATGAATCGCATATCAATAAGATTCGTAATTTGTGGAAAGGAATTTATGTACTCTCATCACTCGATTATTTTCGTTACCTAATGAGCCATTGCGGTCTTGGCTAAACATTTTCTGAAATGGAAACGGTATAAACCCCTGGAGACTTTTAACTGGGATTTACACGGTAATTTGTTACGTATATCGAATATTGAGCACAAATATTTCACTTTACAGCTTAATGTGAACCACGCAAAACCATTTTCTCCCTAACGACCAGAAGCAAATGTTCTCAGAGATCATATTCGAGACAGTCACTTCCTTTTTAACTTTTATTTTTCTTTTCTACTCCCTGAAAAATGGAATGGGGAACTGATTTTGTGCAACAATTTTTTTTTCTAAGGCTATGTGAAATTTTCTGTTCCCCTTTCACCAATACTTGCCGCATGGAAAACTTTCATATTTTCTCGAGTCCTGCAAGTTGGCGAAATCACGCCTCCTACCTGGTACAAAAAAAAAGAACTTCTAAATACTTTCCTGAGATGATGGGTGAGGACCCGACGTTCCGCTCACGAAACCACACTGTTTCGCGAAACTGATTACAACGTTATAACATTCTTCTAACCGTTCCTAACTTGGCTTTTCTTGTACATTTGTTTTGTTCTTCACCCCCCCCCCCCTCCAACTCCCC
>JPKZ01000517.1:677626-704605 GCA_000803305.1 Toxocara canis
TTTTTTTTTCATGAGGGAAGCAAAATTTCACTTCAAAGCATTGCTGTATGTTCAGATGCTGTCTTTCGTTGGCATTTTCTTTTCGTTGCCTTGCTAACATCGTTTCCATTTGTCTTTAGCACTAAGAATAATCGATAAATTATTTGCAGAAAAAGTTCTGTAACTTTCTGAAGAAGAAAAGCGAATTGGATGGTGGCGAATTGTTGGGTAGGTTCAGCTCGAACTGGTTCACAGCTTCAGCTCAGGTCGACAATGCTCATCTACATACATTACGCATGTTCTCTCTTATCTTCGATCTCATGAACGGGAACGCGCTAAGAGCTGCATCGTTGATTTGGCTTCATTCAACGCTTATCTCACAGGTTAAATGCCACAGTCTTTAAATTACGCCTGCTTGTCCTCCTCCTTCCCTACTCCTATCGCTCTCCGCTCCTGCTGCATTAGCTGTTCTGTACACTAAAAAAAGCATACTTCTGTGTTCAGCTGTGTTGCCTTTAATTACTCTGCAATATGCGACAGATATTGTGTTACCTAGTGGTAATTGAATTATACATTTGAAACTTGGTAAGCATCTTTTCTGTTTTTGTTACCAAGCCCCATCATTATTGAATCCCAGCTTATGTTGTTTTGAATTAGGCAAGCCGTTCCTCTTAGAGCGGCAGGCGAACAAAGCAACAAAACGAAGAAAATATCTGCCCTGTTTTGCATTCATTTTTTTTCCACGGTTTTTTCGCAACCATCTATTCGCTAAAATATTATAAAGCAATCAGAGAATATTAACTGAAAGAATAATAATAGAATGTGAGCGAGACATGAGACTAGCATCTCTGCCGAGCTCCTGTTATCTTCGTTTCACCGTTGTCGAATTAATGTCACAAATCTGTTGGGAATGTTGAGTCATTGCCGTTTCAGATTTCCCGATTCAACATGACCAGTTTTTTCACTTCTTAGTCTTCTTTTGTTTAATATTTTTTAACATCCATTTAACGACTTTCAGTTGCGATCATTCGACGATAGTGCACTGAGCTGTACTTGCGCCTCAATTTCGGATCGCTTCCTTACTGGCGGAGTCATTTCAAAAAGGTATATCAATTAAACAAATAATATTTTAAGCGGTGTAAAGAGTAACTTTCGGCTCTCTTCATTCAATAATAATTTTGTAATAGCGCTCGGTTAGGGAACAAAAGGAACTTGATGAGAATTTAATTTTGTTGAATCGGAACATTTTTTCATGAAAGACTTTAAAGTTATTTAACGAGACATGTTTAATTTGTGTGAAATGGTATTTCTGATAATTTTTATAATAATATCCATAGTATTTTTTAAATAAAAACATTGTAATATTTGTGAACGTCATCATAACACTTATTAATTACCATTAAGTCTAACCGTGTTTTTTAAGAATATTCATGATTGCACCTTGGTTGGGATTTGCTTATGGTAGAACTTTTTTTGGTTACTTTAACTGATCTATGAGCGCGAGTAATCTTACTGGTCTTTGCTTTTTTCTTTCTTTAATAATTTTGCATATAGAATACTTGAAATGAATTCCATGGCAGTGTGAGCAACTTTAAAATTCTAGATGGATTGATGTGGCAGCGGAAGTGATGAAACGTTTGGTCGACATCGGCAATCCATGTTTTGTGATCGCAGGCAAACAGTTGGATGGTTGCGAATATCGCAAGCAGTTCTTGCTGAAACTTCTCGATGATGTTCTTGTGACCGATTCTTTCGTTGCTGTCATCTCTCTTGTCAGGTTCTTCGTAACGTCTTTTGGCATATTTTCATAGGAGGGATAGTTAATTCACGTTGAGAAAGGACTTGTTTTGCTTATATCTGATGGCCTAGTCGTCGATAAAAGAGCTTAAGCGAGACCGAATTAGATTTTCGAGAAGCGGTTCAGTTATTTCGAGTAAAGAACTCCGTAGAGGAATTTTATTTGAAGGTCCATACTGAACAGTTTCTAGTCGAATTGCTTTCAGCTGTTTTTCGCAGTGTGCAAAAGAGTGCAAGAAATGGTCTCGATGAGTGTTCTCAGTGTACCATATTGTATTTTTTCCTTTTTTGTACTATGTTATATTGTCCCACAGTTGAGTGCAATATTCGTATCAAGTAAGGAACGGGGTTAGATTTCAGTGTTTTTTTTTGGAAAAATACAGTGCGGCCTTCGTATCAAGAAAAGGCAGTAGTTTCACTGATTTTCGCTAAATTTTTCAGATCGTGGTTGTTATATATTATATTTTCAGCGATTGTTCTCTTCAAGAAGTGTTAGTGGAATACGTAGAAACTTTATTGATAAATGATTTGAATGCTCGAGTGGCCATGAAGCTTATTGCTTCGCTTACTTCATTGCCAGTGGAACTGGCTGAAAGGGTTAGCTTATATTATTATATATTTTAATCGCACTGCTTCTTATTTCGGCGAAGGGTTACAGCTTTATTTTTTTTGTGAAGTGCCTATTTCTGTAGCCGAAACATTTATGTTTATTTCTAATGTCGATATCACTTTATCGTTACTTTTTAAGAACGTTGCTGAAAATTATTTGCTGAAAAATTTATTGTTATTCCAAGACATGACTTAAAAACGTAGGCGGTTGTATAAACCGTTTCAATTCCTCGTCTAATGTTGACACCAGTTTGCTTTAAGTGATATCTCTACCTCCTGAAATCACTCTGATGGAGCTGAATTAAACGTCCTCGCTTCTAATATTAAACTGCGCGTTAATTCGGGAGTGAGCCAGTGACTTTAGCTCAAGGCTAACGTATCGGTTTAAACTGCTGTACAGGATGTTTATCCTGTACCGCCATCATTTGTGATTTGTTTGTGAGTGTGACTTTAAAGCAGTTTAGTTTAGTTGAACTTCCTGAAAAGCATAACGTTTTATCTAGATAATGGAGCATCTGATTCCTCGTTTGGAGGGAGGAGAAGACCTCCTAACGTTGTGCACTCAACTGTTCCAGGTGTTCGTCTCAAGTGCCAACATTGCACGCATCACCTTTGCTATACTCAAAGTAAAAATACCTCTTTCTGACAGTTGTTGTCTTTGTTTTTTTTCTTTCAGTAACCGTCATGATTGGCTTGTTGTTGTTTGATATGCATTTAGTTTTGCTAGGCGTTTGTTGATGGCTGATATTCATATTGTAAGAGCTAATGAGGTACAATCTCGAATAGAGCCCCCTCTTCACACATGCTTTCCTCTTTTAGCTTTTATTTGATGTAGCTAATGTCAGTGCGCCTTCAAAGCTCAAATATTGTTTGCAATTAGCATAGCATGCAAACATATAACCGGCAATGCAATGCAATCATTTGCTTTAGGATGATAACAGAAATGAAAGAAACCTTTTCATGCATCTTAAGCAATCTCATCATCGCATGGCAACGAATAATGAGTTGTCATGCGATGATAAGACTGCTTAAGGTGCACGAAAGGGTTTCATTTTTGTCGCAAAAAGAAAGCAGCAAAAATTCGAGAAAATAAAAGACATAGTGAGCGAATTGAGTGAGATGGAGGAAGAGGGGGAGAAAAGCAAGTTACTTTAGCTTCAAGAAATTCCGCTTTTATTAAACCATTATGAAAATAGGGAATTTTATAAGTCCCTTTTCAATAGGTTTCCTCTTTTCCCTAAACTGAAGTGCTTTAGTCCAAGGAGCGTCTATCACGATGGTTGAGCTCAACTTTTACGCTGGAATTGATGATGGCGTTGAGATAGGAAAGGTACGAATGGCTGCAGTGGCATAATTGTTATCTTAATTAACAGTCATTATCTTAATTAACGATCAATGTTGCAGAGAGATCGACATTTGGTAACGTCGAGGATTTTTGCATTGGTATGCATGCTGTCGCTCTGCAATACGCCTCGTTTGCGTTCATCCGCAATTGCCGAATTGAAGCATTCGATTGTAAAGTTATGGAGACATGGCGATAAACTCAAGGAGAGTGCTTGGATAAGAAATGCTGTAGGGCGGTGCGACATTGAAGCATTGAAGACCAACTTTGATACACTTATCGACGCGATCTCGAGAGAGCAGAAGTGGAATGCGCTTGTTGGACAATCACTTCAAGATATCGCTTTCTTGCTTATCACTGATAAAGGCAAAGCCGATTTAAAAATCACAAGTGGGAGGTGAGCTTGCTTTTCCGCATCCTTTTTTTTCAAATTTTAACTTTTTTTGAGTTTTCTGATAGCCTGTGCATACATGAGCTTGTCCAGCATGCTTGTTCCCATTATCTCCTCCTTCTGTAATTGGGGAGATAAGACAGTCGCCCATTGTAGCTCATTTCGAATTGAAGTCCTAACCAACTCGAAGAAATATGGGAAGTAATCCGAAAAAGGCAAGTGTGAAAATAGGAAGAAAGGATAAGTTAGCAAGCAGATACGGCTGAAAATCTAGGTTGCAGCCAAGCCCCGAAACTGATGATGGCTAGCTTATCTTTGTGCTGCTGCAAACATAGGTACAAGCAAGAAGGGCAGTCATTTCTTGGGATTTTTCTCTCAAGGATTTCTTTGGATGTTGGTCATTTTGAAGACAGTTGATCTAACATTGAAAGAGGTTCCGGTTTTGTTTCATTATGCGATCGAATTTTTAACGAACAATTTCTCCAAAGAATCCCACCTCTGCTCCGACCCATTCGGAATGCTATGACTCCTTCTGTCCTTCTTTGCGTTTATAGTTTGCATGTTGTAAGCATATTTGAAAAAGAATATTTTCAGGGTCGAAGTAAATGCGGGCGTGCATTCGATGGGGAAACGTTTATTGGTGACAGTAGCAGGCACGCAACCCAACGCACTTAACAACCTTTTCGATAGAATATTTCGATCCCTTTCAGTTTCCACTAGCCAAAGCTGCTCACTTCTACTGATCGGTAAATATTTTCTTTTCCTTTCTGGATGCGCTTCTTCAATTCTTGAAACGTTCTGCTATGATTAAATGAACTTATCCGAGCACGTGGATATCCAAACAAAAATTGGGTACTACTTCCACATCACCGATTTCAACCAGTTTTCGAGCAAGTTCAGTCTCAATTTGGAATCGTTCGGTGATTTACGATTCCTTACACTCACTTGAGAAGGCAGGTGAATGGTTTCTCATCTGTGCGGAAGGTCATGTGCGGAATCATGTACATGCAAGCGCTGAAGATTTTTTGGCTCGTGGTGGAGTTCTTTTGGCTTAGAAAGCCTCGTGGGATGCGGGGAGCTCCCGAACTCGCGATGCTTCTAAGAGAACGAAGAACTTTTCGCCAGTGACTTTACGGGCGACGACAACTGCATCTCATTTAATTTGTCTTATTGAGCTGTATCAATCATATGGAGCAGTTTTTCGCTTTCGCAAATTAACCAAAACGTTTCATGCATTCTGCTTCTGTGACATCTACGGAGGAGGTGGGATTGAGCCGGGCGTTAACTACAGAATACAAAATTGTACTTTATAAATGTATATATGCAAAGGACACAAAGGCAGCTGACAATCATGCCAACGCATGATTGCTTTGACCAGTTTCGGAACGACTGGTGGTCAACCTGCTGGCGATCTTGGGAAGGCAGCTGGGAATCGAACCCAGGTCTTCCCACGTACGAAGCGGGAACTCTGCCACTGGTTACTGCCCCCGACATATATATATATATATATGTATATATATATATGCGTATATATATGTAATACATGTATATGCACATATGTATATATATATATACATATATATGTATATATATGTATATATATACATGTATATATATGTACATATGTACATATATATATACATATGTATATATATATGTATATATATTATATATTATACATTATATATTATATATTATATATTGTCTGCGGAGGCGACAGAGCGGGAAGTGCAGGACCGTCCCTGCTCGAAGTAAATCAGCCTTTTTCCGCGTGGCCGTGAAGGGAGTAGAGATGAAGGAGAGGAAGGAATTGAGTCTGCATTGCGCACTACCGTGATCATGTTCCAGTTATAATTAAGCATATAATGAGTAGGAGTAAATATTTTCAATTTCGTCCTTAAAGATTAAATTATTTTAGGAAAGAGGCGGCTGAGAAAATCACATCATTGTTGCGCAGAAGAGATGAGCTAACTGAGGTGCTAAAGGAGAAAATGGCAAAGAAGAAAGAGTCGAAGACGAACAAAACAATCGCCGTTGCTATGTGTTCCCTCAATCCTCAACTTCAGACTATCTCTTCGGTGATTTCGCGATTCACTGAGTGCGTTTTTCCTCTTTTTTAAAAGAAATGGCTATTTTGATTTTTCAAGTGTTGGCGTTAGAGAATTTGCATGAATGTGAAAACAAGCATGAGATTTGCGTTATCTGAAGATGGTCGAGCACCTTCTTGGCCTGGCATCCAAAAACCAGCAGCCTCTTTCCCTCGATAAGAATGAGGTTATCCTCATGCGGTTAACTCTGGGCATCAATTAGGTGCCAGAATTCGTTTGGCTCTCTTTGGGCTCTCTCCAAAGTTCCTGCCAAATAAACAACCAACCGCAGCATTATTCTATGCAATTAAAGGCGTAAATTTCTTATAGTCGAAATTGCGCGAAGAATCGCTGTATGCTGGCAGCATTCGTTTGCCTGTTTTACATCGCGCTCGAGGTGAAGTGAAACGGCGGCTGTCTGTCACTTCCGTTCTGACGCGGCAGATGCTTCCTTACTTTTGCGTTGTTTTCGCTTCGCGCAATTTAGGTAAATGTTTAAGGAAGCCTCAGAGTAATGAAGAGGAGGTGAACGATGAGTGTTTGGCACTGTTGCGCGAGACCGCATTCCCGTGGGCTGTCACATGGGCCGCAAAACTTGGCAACGACCTTCGGTCATATGCACCTAACGCGTCAATCGTATCGCTTACTGCTTTTGCTAGGTTTGCCATCGCTTCGCTTTTCATTTGAGTTTTTGAATCGTTGTTTTACATTGTTTGAGAAGACTGCCAGTACCGTAATAAATGAATGCTATAAATATAAACCATGCGGAATGATGGAATTGGCGAGGCTGTTACTACAAGTATAGGAAGTATTATGTATTTTATCGGTAAATAAGAAAGTGCTTGGTAATCATAAATTAAGTAGATCTGGATTCGATAACCGAGAGGACGAAAATCACTTTTTATTATTTACTTTTATTAATTCGGACTTATTTTTATTTTTGTTATTTATTATATTAATCAGACGAAAATTTCTGAAACGAGTTCCCCACACTCGTTTTTGAAAGAATTTCCAAAAGAGATGCAGTAGTTATGCATTAAATGGCAGCCAGAAGTGAGCCATAATTTTACGTCAAACATGTAATACGTCAAACAATTTTACGTCAAATACGTCAAACATGATCACTTTCATTTTTAATGGACCCGAGCATGAATAGCCTACAGGTGCTTCTCAGATTTAGTCACCTCATATCCTCAGCGCACTCCTTCCCTTAGGCTCGGTCCGCTGTTGTGAGGAAGTGAGTTGGTACAATGTTCCTCACTCCTTGCTTCCTCATTCCCCTCCTCCTCTTCTACAGTTAATTTTCGAATCGAATCGAATCTTTTATTTAGTCGATTGGCAAGGACTACCTTTACGACAGTGCAAAGGTCGTACAAGGACAATACAAAGATATTGTAAAGAAGATTAGTCACTTTCCGATTCGCACATCGTTTATTCAAAAGAATCGTTCACTTAAGCGTACTTTTTTTCTCCACACGACATCTTTACATCGCAACGCATCGCTATTCAGCTTGAAGGCAACAGTGTGTTGAGGAAAGCAATCGCTCGGTGTCTTATCGTTTTCAGTCCGTAATTTGTCCGGAATGTTTCACAAATGTACATTTCACGCCTCGTTCAGTCATGAGTTGTTTTTCTCAGCGCATTATTCAAATTTTCACCAAGCCGACCATCTTTCATCTTCTTGGTCATTAATTTAAATTCCGTACAGGTCAGTGTAAATATCTCTGTAGTGGGCCTTATTCCGTAATTTGCTGGAATTTTTTAAGGTTGTGAATGGCTCTAATTGAGTAGTTTGTAACTCGTTGCAGTACTTTAAGGTCCGTTTTGTTGCTGTTGCGGTGATGGGCAGGGATAATCTGAATTTAAGGATGACATAAGCTCTTCTACAGTTCATTTTCCCGCTCAGGTTTTACCCCGAACAAGCTTTTTTTATTACCAATTGTTTTTAAGTCCAGTCCCTTTTTTGACTTTCAGTCCTTACGCGAACTTGACCGTCTTCTTGAACTCTATAAATACCGGTTCGTTCTGCGCCCCTTTCCTTGCCATCCCCCTCCTCATAGCTAATCATTCTTCTTTGCCGACCTTGTTGCGATTGCGTACACCATTAGCTTTTCTTGCTATGTTGCGTTAGGACTATGGTCATAATTTGCCGTAATTTACTCTTCCAAACTTCGTTCAGTCACACTTCAAAAGCACTGCTGACTTCCTTCTACGCCTTGTCCTCTTAAGCAACACAATGTCCCCACCAAAACAAATTCCTCTGCTTCGATGTCACGTACACCAATATCTCCCATGATTGAACGTCTCAGTGAAATTTCTACTTACGACCTGACAGATGCTTGTCTCCTTCAGCTGACTGAGGCTTGGCTAAGTTTCTCGTGTTCTTCCTGGTCTGGCAGTTACTAGGAGCAAAACAGAGGCCTAGCTGTGGGCAGCAGGCTAGCTCCTATACGAGCCATCTTTTTCATGCCCGCACTGGAACGTCGATCACTGTACATGATTCCCGTATTGAGTGTTCGGTGTATTGATGTTTGAAACTGTTGATAATGCTGACCCTCAGATCTCTCTTACCATCGAAAACTCGTCAACTAAAGGTTTGTGTTTTCTCACCACCTGTGTTTCTCTCTCTAATGGCATATTCTCTTCCTCTTGGTGCATTAAGCCATCCTCTGCAAGTATTCTTCTTTAGGCGCGGTTTTTTTCATTCCCCAGCATCAAACGCGACGTCATGTTTCATTTTCTTAAAACCGCTGACTAATTCAGCCTGAATTCAAACCAGGAGAGCGTGGAAGCTTCCGTTCGCGAAGCAAAATCTATTCTTGCTAAGAACAACTATCAGTCCAACGACTTCTCCGGCATCCAAATCTTATCACCGACTCCATCTCTCAACGCTCACGTCGAACTAAGCTCCGGACCTAAATAAGCAATATTTTTTAAACGTGAAACATGTCGCCATCCTGAACAAGCATGACTTTCCTTTTAAAGTAGTTATCAATCCTCCTCTCTCATTCCGGCGAATTCTTGTTCGCAACAGAATGTATGACCGTCTCTGCTATGATATCCCGAAATATGTCATCTGCCCGTCATATAAGCCGAATGACTACTGCTTGGAAGGTGTTGTTTATTCCATTCAACGTTGTGCATGCACTGCTACGTATATCGGTGAAACGAGCCGTTTTTTGCATGAGCGAAGCAGAGAGCACTTCTTAAGCATAGCCTCAGCGCTTTCACTATCTAACACAATGATTCTGTGGCTAAATACGTCATCGAATGCCACAACCTTCAGTTGATTAACGTTGTGGTCAAAGTACTTGCACGAGGCAAAGGCACACTTGTTCGGAAAATCAGAGAAGTCGGCCTCATATATTAGTGTAACCAACGGTCAGTGGCTGCGTCGAACTTTTTTCCCTAACTAACCACTTCCTACACGACTTTTGACTTCCGTCCTCAATCCCAATCCCGTCCTTCATTATTCCCCTGATTGATCCTCCCTGGCTTCTTCTCATCTATTGCACCGCTCATTTATTGCTGTCTTTATATTGGACCTAAATATCTTGTTCACATGTGCTTACTTTGTTAAGTGTTGTTTTTCCACTCGTAGAAGCATTACTATTGTTCGTAGTCTGTTTGGCGAAAACTATGACAATTGATTTTTAGCTTGTTATGCTATGATTATGGCTCAAGGAACCGAAACGTCAGCATAAACCCACTAGACCATCTCTCTTCGACGCATTATATAATCTCAACTACAACTTGCCTGATACGAATTTACTAGCTTTCTTGGAAGTTTTGTTGTCTTTTAATGCATGATATTTGCAAAATAAGTTTGAGTATTCGTTTACTTCATAAAAATCGAAGTAAGAGAGTGTGAGATCATGAGACTTCACTAGCTAGCTGCCTGAACTTATTATGGTGCCGAACAGGGAAAAGAAGATTCCTGGCCATAACTTTGCCCATAACTTGACTTTCGACGCTTACAACTAAGCGATTGTCGAACCATGCAGGATAGTGCTTTCAGAACAAATTTATTGCTCTATGTTGGCGGAGAGAGTGTGGATACTGCAGCAGCGTTTCATCTGTGGAACCATATGTGCACAGAAGCGGTTATTGCGTTCTCTTCGGCTTTATCTTTAATTGTATCGAAATATGGCCTTCGGTCGCAAACTGCTATCGTGCAATTTTGTAAGTTCGCTCTTTGAATGCACTTCTGAGAAAGTCGGTTTTTGTAAAATATTATTTTACTCGCCATCTTAGCATTGAGAAGTTATTGGCTATTTGGAAATCCCTGAGTTTGCCAATTCTTGTCGTTTTCGCTGTAGGATGCAACATTTCAAAGTGACGGCAATTCGGAAAATATCCCTATTTGCCATTCCTCTTGACCAAATTCTTCCATATGGACTTACTAGCTGTTGTTATACATCATTTGATCACTGGTTTCTATTTAATACTTCTGCAGAATCGTAACCAAATTTGAACAATATGGGAGGTAGGATTGATGGTAGGCGATCATGGCTACAACCTACTTCTCGAACTTCCGCAATCTTCTTTATATGTCACCTGTTTCCCAGCTGCGGGACACTTGAACTGACAGATGAGTTGTGTCGCATAGCGGATTTGCCAAAGCTTTCCAGAGATAGTTATTGGAATGATGGCTTTTTGAAGAAGAATGAAGAGATGTGAGTAGATTTGTTTCAGCAATATCAGATTGAGCAGCTACAAACAGTTTTCAAATATGATACCTAAACTTGGGAGGTTTAGGTATCATATTTGAAAAAAAAAAAAAAAACTTAGAGCTAGCGCAAAATCATTCGATAAAAAGATGCTCAGAATTAGTAGGTGCTAACCGAACATCTTTAAATTATTCGTAGTATGCTTTAATTATGTCATAATTGAGGGCATTGTGTCAGCGGGGAGACCGCCTCTCGTGACATCACCCTAAATGGTGCATCAATGCGCCTATTGCGATATATACTGACCGACCGATTGCCAAAATTACTGGACGCTTTCAAAGATTTTGAAGAGAGAAAGATGGGCGCCGATCATTCGAAGCAGACGCTTGCGCTGCTAACTTGTGCTCGCGTTCTGATTTCGTTAGTGCCGAATTCGGTCGACAAGTTCCAAATGGCATCGTTCAAATTCCTTGCACGCCTTCTTCAAAAGCACGAGATTAGTATGTTTTGGGATTGCTAAGATAATTGAATGCGTTCGTAGGTTTTGAAGAGAAGAAGATGGATGTAATGTGTCCTCGACGTTTGCGTTGTTGACCGACATTAGTTGCGAAATTGGTGAGACGGTGGTGCCGAAATAAATTTGTCTCTTTCTCTTGGTGCAAAAAAAAGTTGGCAAGAGTTGGCGTCATTACGGGTCTCATAATCATAAACCAAATAATGCGTCAGTCTATAGCAGCGCTGACAACGAGTGAGCAGAAGGACTCTTTCGACAGCTTTACCGGTAGTTTTTCATATAGTCATGAGGGTTGTGTTAGTTTTAGTTCTTCACTTTATTGTGACTCGCATGGAACAGCAATGGTTACATCTCCCTCCCTCCCCCCAGAAAGAAAGACACCTGCGTTCATCCCGTCTCTCTTCATGTTACTTGTTTCAACAATAACTTTAAAGGGCTAACTTTCGTCAAAATTTTTGGTTTGCAGAGATGACTCCCTTGGCACATGAAGGTTACAAAGAGGAAGCTTCAGCTGTGAAAATATACGAAGCTTCGATTTTATGAAGCTTCATTTGCAAAAGGGTCGATTCTTGAACCGATTTTACAGTTTTGTCTGCTTTCAACAGAAATATTACCATTTCGTTTCAAGAATGTCTATTTAATTTTTGAAGGTACCCATTTTATTTGTTATTTTATAACTAGTTGATTTGATTCTGAATGTTAAATATAAAACAGGGTTCCTTTTTTTTTCAGTGTAATCGTTTGATACCTCAGGGTTAGTTGTGAACTTGCCGGCGAGAAGGCAGTTTCTTCGGAAATATGGAGTCTTTTAATCCTCCAGAGATGCTCAATGCCATTCAATAAAATGTAAAAGAAAAGCCTCATCCTTGTCTTGGCCACACCCAAATATACTTCAGTGATGCGCTTCGAACCATACAGCCCGCGGATTTCATTCAATGCAATACGGTATATGAAACACAACTTTTTATTACTTAACGGTTATTCAGACTATACATTGTAGCTTGTGTGGAGTGATAGTTGTCTGTCTCTGTTCTCTTAGCACTCAGTCACGAAGACAACTGTATTGGATGAGATTCCGCGTTTTCAATTTTGAAACAATTTTCTCCGTGGCTTTTGTTTTTAGAACGTATGTGCACGTAATGTATAGATTTTTTTTTCGCTTAAAATCGTCTTATCAAGTGTAGAGCCACGGAAATCTCTGTTTTTCACAGAGGACACCATAAAGAATTTTTCTTGCTGTTACTTTCGCAAGCGGGTTTTCGCATTGAAACGCGAAAATCGCCTTCCCCCCTCTTCTCCCTTGCTCCCGAAGTCGCATATGCAGCAGGCGAGGTCAAGGAATCCTTCATCCCGTCAGTTCGAAGCGGGCTTGAAAGGGAAGCAAAATTTTTAAATTAGTTTGATCGCATGTTATGTTACACTTCCTGAAGGGTGACTACGATTAGTTCAGAATGAGGGGCGAGCTTTTGAATCGATAACTGGTTCAACTGTTGTAACATGTGCGGAAATGTTGATCAACGCATGTTCTGCCTTACTCGCTGATGTGCGTTTAGCTGTTGATATCATCTCGGAGCCGGCGACTCATGCTGATGGTCCGTCTTTTTTTTTTGTGCTCTTTCTTGTTAGTCGTTACATAGCTGTGCGCCCTTTCTTAATTGGCACTGGCTGACAGGCTTGCTTCTTGTTTCGCAGTATTACTGCATAATATATGAAGCAGTATGAGAAATGATCATAGGCTAAAGGGATTGGATTTCGTAAGAATTCTTTCTGTTTTAGTAATGGAGTGGAATGTACGGTGCTTGCAATCGGGCTTACGCACAAACTCAATTCTGGCGCAGAAACGCGATAAGTCCAATCAAACAGCACATGGTGTGCTATTTACAGCCACAGCTTCCGATATTTCTGAATGCTCCCGTCAGCTTCCATCAAGCAGCGCGATAACTTCCGTACTGAATTGTTGTTGCAACATTCTCTTTTCAATGCGCATTTGTTTTCACCTTTTTTTTTCTTTCTTCCTTATCTCACCTATATCACTTCTTCGTTCTTGTTTCACCAAACAAGGCGGGCGATGTGATACCATTTCGGTATTGCAGTCGAGTTTCTTGTAGATGTTCCAGAGTTGTAATTATTGACATTGTTGAGTAAATGCCGGTGTGGTCACATCGTTGGATCTTTGTGGGCGTCTCGCAGATCTAATCGAACTACTACTGCCCCTTCACGTTGTGTACGCTATTCTCAAGGAACCCATATGCGCGTTGCTCACTTCTCTTTATACCACACTCAACGCCATCGTTAAACTGGTATCTTTTTGTGACGAATTTTGGAAGTAACTAGATGTTATTGGTAAAATGGAAGGCGCGAAGGACTGGAGAATGAGGGAGGGGATTAATTAGTTCATGAGCGGGACTAGAGCGAATTAGTTCACAGTTATGAACGGAAAGGACTATCTTATTCAAAGAAAACTTCTTTTAAGATGAAGAGGGTTTCTCTGTTCTGCAACATCCGCAGAGGGACCATATTCAACAGAATGTTTGTTCCAGTTACTGGTGAAACAAAAGTCGATAGATATCTCGGAATGGAATTGCGTTACTCAGATGGCATCGCTAGCGCGTGGTCATGTGCTTCGCATAATGGAAAGTGCCGATGAAAATGTGGGGACTTTGAACCCACTCGATGTAAGCTGCTTTCGTAATTGCAAAGCATTTTTTGGCGATCGTTGCAGAGATGAAAGAGAAGAGAACACCTCATACTGTGTTATTGGTCTCTCACTTAATGCCTTTCTCTGAATTCTTTGCATTTCGTTTTTGGAATCCCTCTCTAAGGTTTAAGAAAAAGTTAGATGACGAGGAAAGGTATTCGAGAAAGGTAAACGCCTAATACTGTTGGCTGTTATGAGTGCGCGAAATGTGTGTGCATGAATGTCGGAGGAATTTTGTATAAACTTCTGAAATTTTATTTTATTTTTTGTTTCACTCTTCTTGTTGACTCTCAGAACGTCATTGAAATTCACACGTTCTTTTGCGATTTTCCAAAATTTCATATTTCCACGCTATTTCACAATTGGTGCTGACGTTGTTCTCCAAGAAAGGAGTTGGAAGTTTTAATCGTTTTTTAGAGCTGAAATGGCATTTTCGAAATTACGATCATTTTTCTTTGCAGGAGCCAGACATGAAACAGCAACGAAAATATGCCAAGTCATTGAAGGATGAAGCGTTGTATGTCAGCTACGTAAGAACAAGGGAGCTTTATCAGGTGATAATAAAGTAGTTTGAAAATAATTTCTAAGGAGCGAGTATGAGTGAATGATTTTTTTTTTAAATGCCGTGATTTTTCACTTTCAGCTGTCTCATCTGACGTGCGATGAAAGGCTAGGGGAGTGGCGGAAGTTCTGTTCCCACGTGAAATGTCTGATTTTGATTTCATTTCTTGATTTGTCGCCCATTTAATTCATCTTCTGCTCTTCCTCATATTTCCCCACCTGTCTCTTGTTGTAAACACTTTTTCCATTTGTGCGACCAGCCCCACAAAAATACTGAAGGGAAAAGAGGGAGTGAGAAAGATGAAAAAATAAATTGGATTGTTAATTGTGGGCCATATCAATCAACATTTTCTCTTCGTATGCGTTTTCATGAACCAGCAGCTTCCACTCTAATCAAGTTCGATAAGTATGGTTCACATTGGCAACATCAACTTCTCAGGTTTTGCATAGGAGGAGGTGATGGGCTAAAAGTCAATGAGGGTACCATAAGGTCGGAGCATTTGCTCTTCGGTGTGCCATTTAATGGCAGCGTACTAAGTGGTACTCTGTTGTTGCAGTATTTCGGTTCTGCATGAGTTTTTTGGTTGGTGTTTTTTGATAAGAAATGCATATTGTTGCAGGCTAATTTGTTGTTGCTAAGTTCAGTACTACATGATGATCGATTGGATGTGCAGGTTCGTCACAATACAATAGGTGTGCGTGACTTTCGAATTGATACTGAAAAACTTCGTCAGCGACTAGAGGAGATTGGAGAGAGGGAACACGACGAGAGCGGAGATGATGACGAAGAAACGCCACCTCAGCTTAAGAGACGGCGTGCTCAGTTTGTTGCTGCTAAAAGTTAATTTGAAGTTTCTGATGCCTTATCAATCATTCACTCAGGCATACAATAACGGCAAACTGATGTCAATGGAAAATATGTTTTGTGAAAGTGTCATTTGTTTTGTGGGCATAGCAAAAGAAAGTCTATCTGGAGACGGCGTTGACATTTGTGTGTGTGTGTGTATGTGTATATGTATTGATTTCTTTTTTTTTAAATCGAATCTGAAATTGTCTGATCACACTGGTATTATATGCCATGTGAGGGAGTAGTTCCTGGCTGTGAAACATGGTTATAATATTATGTAGTACGGACTATCAGATCACTATATTTGAACTTCATTTGAAAGATTACGCTGAAAAAGAACAATTATTGTTTTTGCCAACCATGCAATAATTTATATGTCTCCGTTGTATACCACATCTATGTTCATTTCTCAAACTTTGATGAGACGTTTTGAATCACAATGTTATTTTTTCGCCGTTAGTGCCTGGCACCGGACAGCAACCATTTTAGATAGGGCCATACGTGAGACCTGAATTTATGGCAAGCGGTAATCTTTCATGCTATGCACAAGAGAAAGTTTCGATAAATAAGTATCCGCTTTCACAGACGTGAAATTTGAGATTTTTCATCGTTAATTGTTTGGTGAAAAAAAGTTAACTTTTGATGCATCTATCGATCAAGGAAGGGTTGATGAACGAACTTGAAAGGGGCTGAAGTATGCTTCTTGAAGTTGCAGCGACATCCGAAACTGTGTTTAGTTAGTTCTTTGGACGAAAATCGTCGTTTGGAAAAAAAAATTAGATTTCGGTTGAATGAAACATGGATCTTCACCTGAAGATCATTGCACGGTTTGAAAAAATGTTCCCTTTCTCTTCTGTCTTTTTGGCCAAATTGCACAACGCTGATTGCTTTGCAGAGAGCTTTTCGGTGGTACCACAACTCATCAGTTAAATGTGTCTCCAACTTTAATCACTGTTTTATTAGATATGTTTCAGTCTTCAGTCAGTATGTATTACTGTATGCTTCTTGTTGTGAATTTTTGTGTGGCATGCACTTTCTCTACGTATTTTTTATCATTGATCACGGAAGCCTATTTTGGCGTTCATCAAAGTTTTCATGCAATTAATCAATTTTTCTGTACATATTGTTTACGAACAACTGTTTGAGCGATTGTTTTTCCTATGAAATTACATCTTCACATCCTCACTTTATTGGAAAAAGAACAGATATTTAAAAATCACGTTATTAAAATCAATGTGGTCAGATCGAGAACGCTATTTAGCTGCATAAGATTTCCGACTAAAATTTTGCTCTCGAAATGGAATTCTTTCGAACGTTTTTGGTTTGTTCGATGGCAAAGGAAAGCGTCATCACATTCCAATCACAATTTTTCACAAAAAAATAAGTAAAGAAAAAAAAAGAATCACGATTGAGATACACGTCTTTGCAGCGGACAGCAGACGGCACCATCAACCTTCAAGATGGATTACGGATGAGTCTTCGATATTATAGCATTGTAGGGGTTTGTCGTCTTGCAGCTCCACTCCTTCAAAAAAAAACTCCCTAGGGAAGGCGAACTCGCCGATATAACAGATTTGTTGGAAAGATTCTCAAGTAAAGCTTTATCCTGAGCGCGAAGAAAAAAAAATAAATGCAATCATGGCGCAACTTTTTCTCAAGAACAGCATCGGCTGCTAAAATTAAAATGTCACGCTGAGAGGCTAGAACAAATAGCTCGGAAAAAAAAGAAAAAACCCTATTTCTGTAAAGCTGCGGAGGTTAGAATCGTAGAAGTGGGGAGGATTGGGAGGCGGTGGATGGGATATACTCGAGGTGATAATGCGCATCTGAGGATGTCTGCGACCGTCTAAAGAATTGCGACCGAACTAGCCACCCAGATGGGACTTTTGAATGTGATAAAACTTCTGTTTCATTCCGTGAATAAGGAAAGAGCGCAAACGAAAGCGAAAGTTGTAACGAACCATTAAATACCAGTTTCGCTTTATCGAGATTACGATCCTTTAACTCTGCTTGGATTTCCATCCATAAAGCGCGAACGTCGTCGTGTGGCGCAACATCGATCGTCAGTGTTTCGCCTTGATCGTTCTGGAAAGGAGCAAAATTGTGCGTCGATTGGTATTTCATTGCACGGGGTTTATTTCTTTTGTAACTGTAAGTGAAGAAGGACTAAGAGATTACAGTAAGGGAAGGGAATATTTTCTTTTCTGGATATTATGATAGTCACACAAGAAATATACTCAGCCTAAGGAAAAAAAGCAAAAAAAAAATTCGTTGTTAGACCGCCGTCAATTTTCTGCTAGCTTTTCCCAGTGTGTGAGTTATGCTAGCAATGATCACCTCGAACGTCTTCTACGGAAGAGGACTTCTGGAAACTTCAATAATGAATTTCCGGATAAGCCTCACGACCCCTCTTTGTCCACACTTCTGAAATCCCGAAGCCAGAATCTGCGCTTTAAACGATGCCAGAATTCTAAAAACCATAAAACAACTGGAGGTCGATTTTCTCGGCCCGTTTTTATGAACAATGAAACCAGATCCCCGGGATTTATTCTCGAATTGGAACCAGAATTTTAGACCAATCGTATTGGTCAGCACAAATGTGGAACGTGTTTGCAATATGGAACTTTCAGTATAGAACTCGTTTTGAATGAAATCCATAATTACGCAACTCGTACACGAAAATATCGTTTGACTGTTGATTCATAAATGATCCTGTACGTACATTTGATATCTACAAGACATTTTCAAAATTCGGCATCTACTCAAGATTGCGAAATTTATGAACATTTTATGCCATTTTAACAAAATGACTAAACTTTTAGATAGTAATCAACTCGTTTTCTAGGAGTTAAGAAAAATATAGTATTGCTTTGGAAGCTTGCCGGAAAGTTTATTATGCGCATTCGATGATTATATAGCCGAATGATGAACTAGTCCTATAAATTATACGAAATTTTTCGGCTCTGTCGCTGTAAAACAAAGCGTTTTTTTTCTAACGCCGCGCAGCTTGTTCAAGAATTACAGTCGTTAACATTGGTTGGCATACCTATCGTTTCATTTGAAACTTAACGTTTAATACGATAAAGCATTTCAGTTCGATTTTAGATTCGATACCAGAAAACATTTGAAATGAATCGAATGAAATTTAAAAGAAAAAAACGTTCAGAACGAAGTGACGTTCGCGTATATAAGTGAACTGAAAGATATTTCAATCATCATAGAAAATAAACAGTTCGAGAAAATGCATATGCTCACCTTAACGAAGACAAGCATCGTAGTAGTTAGAGGCTTACGATTTGATGCTGCTTCCCACCGAAGAAGCAGGCAGATTCGTTCAACCCCTCTTGCTGAAATTTTTATAGCTATTTTGCCTTGTGCTTAATAAAAAATGCATCGAATCATGTTTTTTTTTCTTGTAACGGCATATGCAAACGACAGCACTAGCCAATGCAACAAGTAAATATGACCATCTCGTATAGGTCGTAACAACTTTCTCGTCATACCTACATATCAGAGAAGATCGATCGGAAACTACATCAGATGGGTATATTAATTTTCTTTTTTTATAAAAGATATAGAGGTAGATGTATGCCTATGCATTCATACAGAAATGCAACACGACACGAATGTGCCTAACAGATGACAACGTCATTATGCGCATTATTATATAGCCGAATGATGAACTAGTCCTATAAATTATACGAAATTTTTCGGCTGTGCGCTGTAAAACAAAGCGTTTTTTTTTTTCTAACGCCGCGCAGCTTGTTTAAGAATTACAGTCGTTAACACTGGTTGGCATACCTATCGTTTCATTTGAAACTTAACGTTTAATACGATAAAGCATTTCAGTTCGATTTTAGATTCGATACCAGAAAACATTTGAAATGAATCGAATGAAATTTAAAAGAAAAAAACGTTCAGAACGAAGTGACGTTCGCGTATATAAGTGAACTGAAAGATATTTCAATCATCATAGAAAATAAACAGTTCGAGAAAATGCATATGCTCACCTTAACGAAGACAAGCATCGTAGTAGTTAGAGGCTTATAATTTGATGCTGCTTCCCACCGAAGAAGCAGGCAGATTCGTTCAACCCCTCTTGCTGAAATTTTTATAGCTATTTTGCCTTGTGCTTAATAAAAAATGCATCGAATCATGTTTTTTTTTCTTGTAACGGCATATGCAAACGACAGCACTAGCCAATGCAACAAGTAAATATGACCATCTCGTATAGGTCGTAACAACTTTCTCGTCATACCTACATATCAGAGAAGATCGATCGGAAACGACATCAGATGGGCATATTAATTTTCTTTTTTTATAAAAGATTTAGAGGTAGATGTATGCCTATGCATTCATACAGAAATGCAACACGACACGAATGTGCCTAACAGATGACAACGTCATTCTGTAAGGGCAACCGCCGACATTTACATTCCATAACCAATGAACACTTCGTGATGTTGCATGAAAATCAAATTCCATGTTCCCCATTCTTAAGTATGTTCCGTTAGCGCACTATTTGAAACACTGGCATCTTTTGTATGAGTCGGATGAAAGCTTTATAAAGTAAGATATACTTATTAATAGCAGTGGAATTATAGTTAGCTTGCTGAATGATAAATATGAACCGCGATATTCTCGATCGTTTTAGAAAGCGAACGAGCAAAACAAAATCGAGATCCAAACATTGCAATGATTCAGTATTTTTCAGTATTGCAATAATCTTTCAGTATAGATTGCAGCGATCAATTATCTTTAAGCAAGATTTAGTCCTTTGTTGATTAGTTTTGCTCATAAATGCTTAGGTTTTCATATTGCACAGCTGTTATATGGGTAATCAGTCAGTGTGAATAATTTTTTGAAGCCATTTATTTCCCGACCTATTTAAATACTTAGACAAAGAAAAATCGATAAGTGAGCAAGGCTGTGCAAAGCGGAATGCGCAGCTAGAATATGTTTGATTTGTAAAAAAAATTTTTTGGGGGGGGGGGGGTAAACAAGTAAAGTTTCACTGAAGAAGTGTGCTCTTTCCGCACCAATCACCATAGCGACTCAGCTCGTTTATACTGTGGCTTATCTAAGCCAACGTCTAATCGTTTCGATAAAGCGCCTGACGATAATTCGTAAATGTGGGCTATGGGGGGGTCGTGATCGTGCATTAGGTCGAGATCAGATGCGGCGAACATTTATTTTTTGATGTTTCATCTGATTTAGCCTTTATTAAAGCAAACATCCCTCACTGCTTCAAATTATCCCAAATTAGTGACCCGGGGATTAATTGTTCAAATTTGAGAAATGTTTGCTGCTGCTATGGCCTGATGAGCTCAAGCTTTAGCAACTAACGCTTATCCCATCCAAATTTGCACAGACTACAGATTAGACCTGAATCACGCTAATTTCTTCCATTAGACCTGAATCAAGCTAATTTGTTTCAAACTTCTAGCATATTCATTTTAGCGATATTTACGTTCATTCATGATTGCGTGCATTAACGACAATTTCCGTTGCAGAAAAAATACTTCTATGAGGTTAATGCTGTTGGAAAAAATAAGCGAATGGTTTTGCAAAAGATTGCTTTGTTTTGCAAAAAATTTTGCAAAAATTTTACAAAAGTTTTGCAAAAACGTAGAGTAGTGTCAGCCCCACTGTCCTCTAAAATTTCTCGCGGTATCTTAAACAAAAACTGACTACAACATTCCCGTTAACTTTCTCAGTTTGCAAATAAAAGTATTGTTGTTTGTTCAACGCAAAATAAGAGAGATTTAATTCACATTTTATTTATATAAAGAATCTAATTTTGCTTGATAAATCAAACAGATATAGCAGATAAAAATAAATATAGGTCATAAAGGAAACAGTTTTGATGTGACGAGTGACTTGTACACATGTGCGATAAATAAATCAGCGTAATTGAATTATCCAGAATAAATGAAAGAATTCTAATTTAGACGTGCATGATCGACTCGTATTGTTTTAAGCCTTAAACTTTTTTGCCATCTGTAAACTTAGAAGATAATGACGAAGAGTAGTGTAATTATGTGCTTATTTTGCGTTCTCCTTTAATGACGTCCTCAAAATCACTAAACGTCTAATGTGATCATAAATGGCCAAACATGCGGCACATTAGCGCTCTAATTTCAGTCAAAATTATGTCCAAATTTTGAAATCTGAACAAATCGTTGTTGTAGAAATCAATATAAAACAATGGCGCTCTCAAAAATTATGCCGCAACGCGCTAAAAATCGACTCTTTTAATTCAGTTAAATCTAAAATCGTAAAAGTTCCCCTATGACTGTCTCGTAATAAATTCGTATATTATTGTTGCATTTGCAAATGTAAAACAGTATTAAATAATGAAAGCATTGCTTAGATTATGGCAAATATGCATTTCAAACGACTAGCTTAATTGCCTAGTGCCAAATAGGTTCAAGACAGCTGCTCAAAAAACATTAACGATTGATGGAACCGACAAAAATTGATTGGAATCAATTGCAATAAAACAAATCAGAAATGAACTTAATCGAAATCGCTATTGCATTGATTAGGCTGATGATAGCATATTGTCGTGAAAAAATTCCTTAATAAAATCCATTTTTTTGAATGAAACTAAATATCCTCAAAATTTTGAGGTATATACTCAAATATAGCCTTTGGGATTCTATTTCAGTTTATGTGGCAGTTGTACATAGGTATACCCTGCACGAGATGCATAAAGATTACTGGAAGTACGAATGACGTTTTGTTGCCCGCAATAGTTAGCATCTGGAATTGTATGTAGCTTTGTTTTTGCGTTGTTTCTCAATCACCTATTTTAATTAGGTGTTTTAATCGGCATGTAACCTTCATGATGAAGCAGAAAGATCGTTGCCTTTCAACGCCCTAAAATGTTTGGAGAAATCAAAGTATACTGGGCATCACTATCAGATTGGAAAGATTGAAATGATGCAAAATTTTCGACTTCAACTGTAATATGGAACGTGAAGCAATAGAGGATGTAAAGGGAAGGCATTCTGTAAAACATGAAAGGGGCCTCGGATAGCGAATTGCTTCATTTGTTAGCTGTAGAAATCGAGAGATATGGACAGATATTAAATAATAACAGACAGAAAACACAAAGCTTCTCCATATCTGAGACAGCCAGCGCCGAAACAATCGATTTGCATTCTATAATAAAAGAGCAACGGCTTCCACAAGAAACAATGATACTTGTACGAGTTCTAATTCAGCCAGCTAAACGAACTGGAAAGCTAAAGAAATACTGAATGTAATTGCCCTTATGCGAACAAAAAAGAATCTGGAAACAAAAAATATAACCGTTGAACGTTTTGCGCAAATTACAATAAGCTATAGCGTCAAATCTATGGCGGCTGAACACTCACAAGGGCTTGAATGTTATAACATTTTCGCTGACCAACTAACTAGCTCATGGTATTGCGCTGCTATGCGAATTAAAAGAGACTGCAATGAGAACCTGAACTTAAGGTGGGAAAAAATTGCTATGTTGCCAAGTAACGGCTACACCTTGAACTTAACGGCGACTTTGATACGAATAACTTTCAGAGGAGCGATTATTTAGTGTTGTTTATTAGCGAATTTTCAAGAAATCACGAATGTCAAATGGAATGTCAAACGTTTAGATTCACTTTATGTTAAATTGGCATTTCGAATAGCATACACTAAGTTAGATTGTTTCACTTTTGTAAGTCGCATAAAGATGAAGTAATGCCAAGATAAGACAGTGACGATAACATAGAAAAGGGGCAAAGGGAAGGGGGACCCAGACTTTTCACAACTCATCAAATATCTCGAATTTCTCTATTACTCATTAAAAGTTTGTCGTGTTATATCGGGTAGGGCCCTGGGGACCGCACGATTTGCAGCTTTTCGAAGAAAGAAGTTTTTGAGTGATGGGGAGGGGGGTGCGTTTATCGAAGATAAGGCCTATTTCGACGTATCGCGGTAATCCATCCAAAACCCATGTGACACTGCCAGGAAATTACTTTTGATAACATTCCAAACATGAACGCTGCATTGTCGCCGTTGAATTGCGCTAAAATCGTTCACTCCGTGCGATAAACGAAAATATTATACGGACTGAAGTAAATCAAAAAGAAAGCTAAGGCATGAGTCGTGTGTTCATGCATAAACGCATCATGCCTCATAGATGGAGTGCAGGTGAATTAACGCTGTCGTAATACATGCGTCGCATGCATTAACATATGGCTCGCTCTTAGCTTTTTTCGATTTAATATGCATACTTTAATTGAAACATTTAATTAGCAAAAGCAGCGGATTAATAAGTTCGTAACGTAACGCGTAAGTGAGCGAAGACAACCAGAACAAAATCTGTAAAACGTTGCTGCTCAGATGGATGAGTTTTTCTCGTATTGAACATCAGTTGAACCTGATGCATTTCTGTGAATGCACTATCTATGCGGTATGTTTCGAAGTTTGGTATACTGAATCACTTAGTGGTACAGATCCCTAAACAACATTTCAAAAATGCTATATCAAATAGCAGACAGCCATGTTTACGTTTGAAGAGATAGTCGGTCGGTTGTCATTTGAATGCACGTTCAAATTTTCGTTTGTTGGCATCGCGTTAACGGTGAAGAATATGAAATTGAGGCGCAAAGTCGCTGTACAACTTACTAGCGAAACTCTACTTCTGAATATGTTTTCAAATGTGGCGAAATTTCACTTCGGAAATTTTTACGGAAATCAGAAAGAATGAGGAGAAGGTTTTTTGTCTCAGCACGCAGCTCTCATTTACCACTTCACTTTGGCTCTTCGAAAGTTCCTTCCTATTGAACACCCTTCCGCAAAGCTGCTCGAGCTAAAAATGTTAACTCACCGCCATTCTCGCAGCCCTGATCTTCCTGAAACCCTTTCCAGTCGCATACTTTTAGAACTTATGAGTGCTTGCGAAATGAAGTGATAACATAGGATTTTGAAAAAAAAAACTGTTATTCTAAGGTGAACAGAATTGATTTTCTCTAGCGTTTGCTATGGCAATCGGTTATGCTGCAGGTATTTCATATCTCCGGTGTGATAGGTGGCAGCCCAGTTCCTGGGTTCTCCCGTCCCCGTCCCAGAATATCGGTCCATTGAGGAACTTAAACATAACGCGAACATATCGAAGTGTTCACAGTGTGATAATTCGCATATCGTTTAAAGAGAAGTTGAGAAAGAATTTTTGAAGAACACAAAAGCGACACAACCGGGCGCTCGGAAGGAATAAATTTAGAAAAAAAAGAACGTTAGATCAATTCCCGACGACGTAGCTAAATTTCGACAAAACTTTGATCGTAATAGACAATTTCACTGCTCGCAGCAAATATGAAGTCTTATCAGTTAGGCAATGTAAACCGTCTAATAAACTGCCAATAGCGCTTGATTAGATAAGGATGAATGCTGCACAGACATCCGCCAATCGTTGTTAAAAGTAGGTAAATTGCAAAAGTTTGTAAATTTCATATTTTTTTAAAAAAAAAATGTCAGTCCTATGCAAAGATGGAGAGATACAAAGGCAGCTCTCATTTCATCGATTCCCGTTATCGATGCGGCTGACAACTATGCCCATACATGATTATTGTGACCAGTTTCGGAACGCCTGGTGGTCAGCCTGCTGGCGTTCCGTTGGGAAAGCAGCCGGGAGTCGATCCCGGATCGAACCCTATTGTAATTTAAGAAAAAATTCCTTTCGGTTAGCTTGGAAAATATTTTTGGAAAATTTACAAATATTGTATATGCTTGCTCCTGATCAATTTTCAAAAAAGAAGAGAGACACGAAATGCGTTCTTCTCATGCTAACTTATAAACTCATCTTACACCAGCTCTATGAACCGAATACACTTCATCAGCAGCCTTAAAAGTAACAGCAATGGACGCCGACTAACCGGCCTTACATAGGAACGACAGATTTGGTGCCAATCTATCTAAAGTCGAACATTCAATGGTACGTGAAGAAATGAAAGACTAGTCTCATGCACTTCTATTAAGCCTTTGTTAAGGTTTGATCTCGTTTACCCGAACATTCTCTAAGTTGAAGTTTCCCGTCGAACAAATTCTTTTTTGCCAATACATTCTGTGGTTCGAAAAAATTTCCATTTTCATCTTTTTCGTCTGCAGAAGAATTCGTTATTCATTTTAATGGAAAGAGCACATTGCCCGGGGGGGGGGGGGCATTTTTCTCTTTTCTCGCCTGCATGAATCGCATTAAGGTTTTAGCTATATACGAATTTTTCAAGCATATTAAAAACGCGACGTATCAATTTTATGAGAATATAAATAATTCGGTCGAATACGTTGTAATGCAAATTCATTTTACAATGTGAATCGAATTAAGATGCTTAATTTATTAAGATGCTTAATTAAACTTCATACCGTAATTTAGATGATGAGATTCGTCGTAGACGAAAGCGACCAATAAAACGAAATTTTGTTTGTTTGTTTGTTTGAAACGAAAATTATATTAGCAGTCGTCAATGTCAAATCGTCCACAGATCGTTTCACTGTAAAGTCATAGAAATTTTTAAGTGAAAATATTAGCTTGAAAATAATTCGACGTTCGCACAACAATCGGAATCGTTCGAAGCGAAGACGGCAAGTGCGGGCCGTGGCATAATTGCAAGCGTTTTGTTCACAAGCCAATCCGCCTTATATTGCATTGGCGAATTGCGCTCGTTTCGCAATGGTCACTTTTTACATTTTTTTGCTTCACATGCACAAACCAACCCATTTTGCAGATTAGAAAAATCGATCGAAACGTTCCATGAAAAGAAGAAAACTCATGCAAGTAGTAAGTATTGCGTTCGTAGATTGTATGATCATGAATGTTTTCAACGTTCAATGAATCAAAATTCATTCACTCGATAAGACACTAGCTCGATCAGTCACCAGCTCGATCAATCACCAGCTCAATCAGTCACCAGCTCGATCAATCACCAGCTCGATCAATCACCAGCTCGATTAGTCGCCAGCTTGACCAATCACCAGCTCGATCAGTCGCCAGCTTGACCAATCACCAGCTCGATCAGTCGCCAGCTTGACCAATCACTCGCTCAATTCATCCATTTAAACACTCATTCCCTGATGTGGCACACTTACTATGCACCAACCAATCCCACAATTTATGCTTTAGCTTTTGAAGGTCGACCGCTTTCGCATGTTTGTTTACATGAAATTCAGTAATTCGGTCGGCACCTTATTAGGAAACAAGCAAAGAATAAAATTGATGCCTTACTTCCGAAAAAAAAAATGAGGCTGTTCAGACAAGAAAGCTGGATGAATCCAGCGGTGAATTTGAAACGTTTATAGGTTCAATTTAAAATATTCATCAGTGATTTTGTTTAGTAAAAGTTTTTCACTGCAGACTGCATCAGAAACTATCATTTTATGTTCCAAATGCGCTTGATTCACCCATGGTATGTGATAGCAGATTAGTGCTGAGATAGGTTAAGTTTGTCATAAAAATTCAGA
>JPKZ01000517.1:704851-723633 GCA_000803305.1 Toxocara canis
GGGGGTAGGAAGGGCTTATAGCTTAAAGGATTGATTCGAAATAGCATTGCAAGTGAAACCCAGAACGCTTTCCTAGTATTCACTGTGCGGGCCGGGGATGCTAACATTTAAAGAGATAGCTAGCTGATTAGAAGACGAAATGTTTGATGTTTGGGTAGTTATTTGCTATGAACGTGAATATGATCGGTCTGAGGAGGGCGTATCTGAGATGTGCATACGTGCAACGACCGCTCGCACAACGTTGCTAGCAAATAATTAACGAGACATCCCACCCCAAATCAGTCAATATTTTTGTCGGCAAAGAAAACATCGACCGACTGCACGCTCTGTCGAGAGTGTCGACTTTTAAGAACAGTGAATTGCTTTTAGTCTATTTGAGGGAGCAAAAAAATGGCGATGAACAGTCAAATTCAAAAATTCTAGCTGCGATTGCGGTGGCATTCTTTCAAGGCTGTAAAAGCATATCGACGCTACAAGAAATCTAAACTTGACATCAAATTGTTAAATGATGACAAAGTAAGCGTCCACCTTTTGTTTGTCAAGATTCGCCTAATTTATAAAGTAAGCGTCCACCTTTTGTTTGTCAAGATTCGCCTAATTTATAAAGTAAGCGTTCACCTTTTGTTTATCAAGATTCGCCTAGTTTGCTTACTAGTTACGAACGGATGGAGTTTTGTGTTCTTTAAGTGAATTTCTTTTTTTCTTTAAAAAAAAAAGAAGACATACGTATGAATAGTGAAATGCGAAAATGCGACGAAATAGAAAAATGCGACGAAATTTTCACACACCCACATTCGCTGAAAATGCATATATTTTTTTTTCTGCTGATTTTTTTGCTTGCTGGCAAAACGTTCAAGGCAGACGATGTTTTTAAATCAATGACATAACGATATGTACAATATTAATATATAATGAAAGCATATTTGAGTGAAATAAATCAATAAGCGTCATATGAAATTTTGAAAAGTAGCTGTAAAGTTTTAATAAATCAAACTTCACGCAAAACCAACGCGTCATATTCTGAATAGATTACTTGCGTGAGGCTTTCGTCATCATTATATATCATCGAAGTAAATGTAGCGCCTAGAAGTGACAAATTATTTTATGTTCATGGCAAGCTGAAAAAGTATCGAAATATTGCTGCTAAGAATTTTTGTTGTTTTTTAAAGGGAGTGATTGTTATGAAGTATTCTATGGCACTTCTTAAAGACTTTGAGAGGATAGGGCGTTTACATAAAGATTTTTCTTCATCACTTCATAATATAGTGGAGACGACGTTGGTTCACTACTGTAAAACCGATTACGGTGCGTGTCATGCTAATGACAATCGTATCGTAAGCTTGACAGCAACAACTGACGATCAACAATTGTTTTAATGGATGACCAAGTGTTAGTATTAGACGAGCGAAATCACTTGAAGGCACCACGATAATGCAGCATCAATTTGAGACAACTGACAACGCGGTCCATAGTCCATATTCATATTAAACGCTAACGATAACAATAAAATGTATTACTTAACACATTCTTGTGTTGTGTAAGATATGTATGTTATATTACAGCCGCAGACAAGTTTTCCACTTCCTGATCGCTCATTGTCTTGAGCAATTGGCGACAAGTAAATCTCATAATGTTTGAGGAGTGACACAGTGGTGAGGTTGTGCTAAGAATCGCTGAAGAGAGCGAAAAGTTATGTGATAGACTGAGATGTATCAGAAACTTTTAGAACTTGTTAAAGGAAAAATTCCCTAATATGTGCCGTTCATGATTTATCGGCACCTTTAAAATTTAGCTAAAATACTTTTGCAAATTCTGGAACCAAATTTTGGTCAGAAAATGACCCGTAAATTTTTGTCTAAGATTTATTGGCCGAACTTTCAACTGAAAAAAATGATTACACACAAAACTTGTTAAGAACTGATGCCGGTGTATGTGTCCATGAAGTAAATTCAATAACAAAACGCGTCGTTTCAACAACGAATTGTTTTGAACCACCCATTTGCTCGATCGTACTTCTGTTTGAGGCAGTAAACATCCGTGAACGGACATGGCTGTGGAACGCACAAAGATGTTTACAGCAAGCGGTGACGTAGCAACAAAAAGTGCATGGAGTGTTGCGAAAGCCAAACTTTAATCCTTTTCGTTTTTTAGACGACGAAGGCTGGTATCCATTAGGCTTCCATCATGATGCATTTTCTTCATTTCCTTCGACTACGGTTGCATGCTGACTTGTGCATTAGATGACTTGCTTTCCAGCGTCTTATATGCAAACATTGCATTAGACGAAGCACCTAAAATACTGGGAGAGAATTTCTAAGGTACTAGACCATTCACTGTAATTTTAATTTTTTCTGTGACCAAAAAAACGATATATATTTAAATGAGGAAATGTTTTAGCAACATCAGTATTTAGAAGGGGTTTGTGTCCTAAATGGTCGTATTTTTTAAACATTCCTTTGGAAGAACTTAAGCAAATTTATGTATTACTGAGAACGAGTCGGAAAAAAAGATAACAGGCAGTCTTCTGATACGATCAAATGGAGCGGTACATAGGATGGTATAATGGAAAGGTATAGTGGAATGGTATAATGGAATGGTATGATGGAGTGGTATGATGGAATGGTATAATGGAATAGTATGATGGAGTGGTATGATGGATTGGTATATTGGATTGGGATGGAATGGTATATGGAATGGTATAATGGATTGGTATTATGGAATGGTCTAAGTGGAATGGGATGGAATCGTATATGGAATGGTATAAATAGTAGTAGTTTTTAATATTGGAAGAGCAGCAAATACTTTATCAAACTGGGACATAATCCTCGAAAACGAGTATAATCCTCGGAAACGAGTATCCAAACGCCACCATCCCCCTATTCATAGGTGATCTAACTTCAAATCGGGAAGAAAGACCCTTACTCAATCAGCTGGAAAGCAGAAATCTAAAAAACTACCATCTTTGTAACACGCGTTATGGCAATCTCCTGGATATGCATCGGCTTCGAAGACCCGAGCCAACAAGGCCATACCTCAGTGACACCGCACGCACTTACTGAACTATGCATTATGCATTAGCGACCGTCTACCTATCAAAATCATTATAAAAATCAAACGAGAAGTCGGAAAGCACCAGATTCACCGCACTATACATGATGCAGGAACCGGGGAAACCAACTCGGAAACATACAGCAGTCAGCTTGCAAAAATCGACTGGCGCGATACGAACAGGTGATATTGCGAAATTCCCTTTCTGAAGCTTGCAAACTATTCAACGAATATACGCATGCAGCCCTGAACGCTGTGGCACCAATGGAAGTAAATTTAAAAAGATACGACCAATATTTGCCAGTAGAAATTAGAAGGTGGATGTCAGAGCGAAATCGGCTTCTTTAGCTGACCTACCAGTGCCCGAAAAATGAGCGACTGGGGACAGATCTTAGAAGAATTAGAAATTTGATGATTAGTCTTCGACGAGAGTTTGAAAGAAGAAAAGTCTCTCAGAAAGTAAGCAAATGCGAAGGGAACCATGCTAAGCTATGGCATGTTTTAAAGGCACTTCTAGGGAAACAAAAGAAGAAAAGTCAAACCACAGTTAGCGTAGAAGAACTTAACGATTTCTTTGCGACACCAAAAAGCGAAAAATGAAAATGAAAACACCGAAAATGAAAACACAATGGAAACACCCAACACCGAAAAAAAAAATGAAAACCAAGCGCAAGACAAGCTGTCTCTCAGATCACTAAATAGGGAAGATTAAGAGGAATAGCTAAACTGAAAACAAATAAGGCGGCAGGATTGGACGGAATTACAAAAAAAATGCTGAAAACAGCAAAAAATTTCGCTGCAACGAAACTTCTACCATTATTCAATACAGTAACTCGGAACGGGGAATTTATTGAGGAATGGAAAAAGGCGAAAATCAGCGCAGTGTTTAAGAATACAGGCAGTGAGCAAGAACCAGCCAACTATCGGCCTACCAGTCTTCTTTCTTGTGTTTCCAAACTCTTTGAGCGATGCATACACCCACAGATCAATCAGGCACCGGAGTCTTTCCACCATGCATTTCGGAGGAGACACTAAATCACAACAGCGGTCGCGGAGATATGTGAAAAATCCTCCCGAACATGGAGAACAGAAACCTAACCTACATTGTACAATTAGATATCCAGAAAGCTTACGATACTATGAACCCATATGTGCTCCTCCAGAAAATCATCGACAGAGTAAATCCGTGTGACAAACAAACAAAGTTATTAGAAGAGTACGTGCTAAAAAGGAAAATAAGAACAGTGGGTGGGACTGGATTTCAAAACCGAAACAGATTCCTATTGGCATCCTATAGGCATTTCTATAGGCTTCACTTTCTTCCTCCCATCCTTTTTGCTTTCTAGTTTTCCGGCGTAAGCGAAGATGAGATGCGTGGGAAAATGATACTTTTCGCAGATAGCGTGCAACTTCTATACACGTGTGAAGAAACTGAAGAACCAAAGGTGGCGAATCTGATAGAAGACATGAAAAAAATCATAAAATATCTAAGAGAAGCACTAGAGATGAAAATAAATGACTCCAAAACAGCTATCACCATAGTCGGAAGACGGCGAACTAAAAAACGCTTAGCTAGTGAGACCGTTCTGAAGATTTGCGGAGAAAAAATTACTGTTAAAAACGACACCCGTAACCTAGGCTTACATCTAAACGGTAGCCTAACCTTCCGAGTCCACTTTGATAACGTATCCCGTTAGTGTTCAAGTCTTCTGTACCATATGAAAGCAATAAGGCAACACATAACCATGCTAATAAACGGATATATAATCCACAAAATTAGATTATTCCTGCCCATCACCGCGATATCAACCAGAAAAGATCTTAAAGTAATGCAACGAGTCGAAAACCACTCGATCAGAATCATTCACAACCTCAAAAAATTCGAACAAATTGGTGAACATGAAGCCCACTACAGCTGGTGAGATATTTCAACACTGAGCAGCATGGAATTTAAAGTAATCGTCAGGAAGATGCAAAATGGTCAACTCAGTGAAAATTTGAATAACTTGCTCACAAATACAATTCATAATCGAGTGAGGCGTGAAATGTACACCTGTGAAACATTCCGAATAAATTACGGACTAAAAACCATAAGACACCGAGCAACTGCTTTTCTCAATACACTGTTGCCTCTGAGATGAATAGTGATATGTGGTTATGTGTTGTGAAGTAATATTTTCATTATGATTGTGTCTGATTATACCCCCTTGTATCATCTTTGTATTGTCGTAAAGGTAGTCCTTGCCTATCGACTAAATAAAAGATTCGATTCGATTCGAAAAAAATCGAAAACCGTAAAGCACGCACCCAACATTTTTGCATACTGCTTTGGTCGTGTGCGAGTGATTGTTCACAGGTACGTCTCGTTTAAAATTGCCATCTTGCGTTTTCGATTTGCTACGACCTATGAATGAACAATTCTAAATAAAGATACTTTTTATGTAGTGACATATGAAAAGAAAATGCTGCGGACGATTAATTAATAAAACTGCGAGAATTATTAAAACCTTTGTTGCATTTTTCAACGAAGGCGATTGTCGGAAAGAAGTCGTTAACAATAAAATATAGTACTTATTTTTGAGCCCTTAAAAATCAAAGACAGTCTTTATTTTCGAGCTGGTTATGACTATAGATGTAGAGGCCAGCCACCACTTTGTGGTAACTGTTTCAGAAGAGACGAAAAGCGCATAAAAGTAAGTGATGCGAACGAATGCAATTTTTGATTATAGTAATCAGGAGTATGAAATGTTGGTTTAACATTTTCCGAAGTGGTGCTTTAAAGAAAACTCAGAAAAAATCCGTTCTTTTTAAACCGTCGCATCAGGGCGGCTATAACGCAGAATCCTGAGAGAATTGGATTGAGAGTGACAGCCTAATTTTCGGATGGACCCAACTAGGACCAAGCAGCCAAAGTCAATATGGCAAAAGTGCGAACGGAGTTCACAAAGCTCGATAACTAAGTGCAGTCGAATAATGCGCT
Organism: Toxocara canis; assembly: GCA_000803305.1. NCBI lineage: Eukaryota > Metazoa > Nematoda > Chromadorea > Rhabditida > Toxocaridae > Toxocara > Toxocara canis. Next base: position 710,880 of record JPKZ01000517.1, read on the forward strand.
CGGTGTTTACCCAAAGGCATGTTTTTCGAAAAACACTTTCGGAATGCCAAAACCGATTTGTCATTTTTTTGCCAAAGGAAGCCGAAATTATATGCATACGATCAAATTCGACTTAACATCCGAATTCGTCTTCCTATTTCAAAAATAAGCGCTATTCGTCCTGTACGAAAGAACTGCACATGGTTTCTAGCGATAACGAATTGCTGAGGCAAAGGAGCATCCTAAGTATTAAGCTTCAAACAATGTAACGCATTACCGCTCAATATATTTGATCACAGGAAATGTGCATGTAACGACTTTGACGAAAATACATTTTCCGCTTGTTGCTATATTAATGCCAGGAAGGATAGTGAGAAGAAACAGAGAGAAAACTGAATCGTTTTTTTTTTTGAAAGAAAATGGTTGCAAGCATTGAATTCGCAGAAGGGCAACAAATTTCATAACGGATGACAGACAGAAAACTGAATCGTTTTTTTTTTGAAAGAAAATGGTTGCAAGCATTGAATTCGCAGAAGGGCAACAAATTTCATAACGGATACGTTTGCAGTGAAGAAACAAGGCTTTTAGCATAGGGCATAGCAAAACGATATGAAGTTGAAGGCTAAATGGGGACTCTAAGATGATGATTAACTGTAATGCGCAAACCCACTTACATGAAAGAAGCTAACAGCTAGATGTGTTAAGCTGAATCGATGTGATTTGTAATGTAAAAGCAGAACGCCATCGGTCACCTTTCGGCGAAGTTTCTCTCTGATAGTAACCAACGTGAAACTATCAAAGTATGTTTGTATAACATGTAATTGTGATGACACATTCTATTAGAAAAAAACAAACATTAAGATTTCTTCGGTTCGTTGAAATATCGCAACCACAGTCTCACCAGTTTGAAATTCACTACTTTCCGAATACTTTCGTCGCTGCTTGCTTTGTTTATTTAACTTATTTCGAAAACTTCCCTTTGGATTTTCGGATTAAATGCCAAGATTTTCTTTGCATGCTTAATGTGAATTTTATTCTCTAATTTTATTCTCTAAAGGTAGACAGATTTGCAAAAGTTAACGTACAACAATCCGCGACAGAAGAAAGTTACCGTACAAAATCTCCTTAAAAAATTGCCGTTTGAAAGATTGTTATCTATCAATTTTAACTATTTAAAGGCTTACTGTTTCGCAACGACACTTTCGCCATCGCTGCAGCCTCATCTTGTCAGATCATTCCGAGCTGGCTCACCACACCTCACTGCACCGTTTGTGAACTGCTTTTTCGGTAACCAAAAACGGTAGACGATATGGCTCAGAATTCTTATAAATCCTACACCTTTTCCTTTTCGGTTTCCCTCTCTTCCCTTCTCTTCATCGTTTTTTTCTCTCCTATACCCCGACCACTTATTAGGTTCTTTTCGACCAATTTTGAAAATTTTAGCTGTTTTTCTTGACTCTTTATTATGAGGTTTAGGTTTCAATAGCTAACCTTTAGATGCTTTTTTTTCTTTAAATGGTTTGCATTTGTAATTCAGAAATGACGTAAATGCCAGAATAATAGCCTGTTTGCGTAACTGAAACTGCATCCTCGTTAAAAATGTTTCGCCACTCATTATGGGTTACATTATATGCAATCTCATACACACTAGAAATTTCTACCATATTTTTTTGTTCGTTGAATCACCAAAAATATTGCAGCTTCGGATAGCATATTTCGAGTGAATTTATGCCAGAGGGTAAGCCATGGATGCGATCCGATAATAGCACCTGGTGGATTAGCCGATTCTATAAAAATGAAAAGCATTCATATTTTGCCAATGAATTATACAACATGCGATCATAACAATTCTTAGCTGATCCGCTCGCTCCGTAAACGCTCCTACATTTCCTCTGTGAAACCAACCGATGAGAAATGTGGCTGGACATACAGATTACAAAAAGCACACGAAACTTTCTAGCACCTTCAAGTGTGTGAACTTGCCTTGAAGCTAGGTAGTCGCTTACAAACAGAATGCACGATTTGATGTGAAGATTACATGGGTAGTAATTTTTATAACTACAGCTCCCGCTGTTCTCAATTAAAAATTGACCAACAGACAAATCATATCACTTTGCAAAGGACATAAAGCCAAAATTTTAATCAATCATCAAAGTTTTGAACTCGTGCCAAATTTTGCTCTACCACCGACGTTTCGATCTTCCGAAAAAATTTTTGTCTAGCCATTTACATTGGCCGCTGAATGTTGGGTCTATTGCCAAAATTTTGATCTTCCGCCAACGTTTTGATCTACCACCAAAATTGTGACGTACTTTCAAGGTTTTCGTCAACTACCAGAACTTGAATCTCTAGATCTGTGGCCAAAATTTGTAGATAATTTTAATGGCAGAGGTCGGGGAAATGTTGTGGATCCTGCACAACACTATCTGATAATATTGACCGCACCACGTTGCAAGGCATTTGTTTTTCGTTTGGTAAATTCGCTATTTGGTAGACAGTTTTCTTTCGTATTTTATTTTATCGGTGCGGCCAAAAATTCGTCTTAATTTACTCTTTGCTACTGCTCGGTCGGCTGTTAATGAACAAACATCATTGCGATGTTGATGTTCGTCTTTTTTGGCTTAAACTTATTTAAGAAATTAAATTGCGAAACGGTCATTCGGTAATGAGATGATCAGTGCATTCGGTTGATGCAAAAACTCTATAAGAGAAACGGAAGAGCTCCGAAAAACAATAAACGCGTAATGCTTTTTTTAGAAAACTAATTGTGAATTCCCAGTAGCTTTCTGCAGAGATAACAAGCGTTGTGGATGTATATGTAACCCTTTGACTTTTCTAACGGAGAACAAATAAGGATTAGAAAATTAAAGTGAGAATAGCACTGTTCGCATGCTGTTCCCTTTGTGTCCCCAAAGTTGAGCGATAAGCAAATCCGGGCACGACTCTATATATATATATATACCATATGCATAGTCTGCTTTAAGACTGCATCGGAATGCATCGGAATGCAGAGAATTATAAATATTGTCAACTGCTATGCATCTTAAACTTACTTCCTGTGCTCACAACGAGATTTAGTTATCGCCGCGAAATGTGTTCAATTCTTCTGCAATAGTTTAAGTTTGATCGCTGAGAAATCTTGGTTTTTTGAAGTTTAAACGGTAACGGTTGTTCAGGATGAAGAAACTTATCGGAGGTTATCAAACTATGTAAGAATATCAAAGTTACCATTTCTGGCGACTTGCGGCGAGTCAGTTGATGTGTTTTCACCGAGATAAAACAAATTAGTTAACCCGATCGCGTATTTGTGCATATGTTAAAGGCTTCTGAATTTGTGGGATTAGTTATCGCCAGCAATGAGGTGCACAAAACTTTTATCAAGTGATCGCTAAGTGATTTCTCGTATGGTGTGCTAGGCTCGTTGCGTTGCACATATAAATAAATTTAGAGTTGTTTTATTCTTGTTGTTTCGAACTATTCAACACTTTTCTAACCGAACGACTAAGTTCAGTTCAGATTTCCTTTTTTTGGCCCAACAAAATTATGAGTCGAGATACTGTTCCGCTCAAAAACGACCGAGACGATTGAATGAACTGAATGAGAAGTAGTAAGGTTAGCACTTAGTAGGGTTAGAAGTAGTAAGGTTACCTAAGGTTAGCACTGGAACGACGAATGCGTAAAACGCTCTTGCGTTTCAGGTGCTGTGCGTTTTTCGTAGTGTCGTCCTTCGTGTTCAGTTTTACTTTTGTTCAATTTCAAATGGAATGACACACCCTAGAAGTATTAAGTGCAGATGAAATAGTTACGCGGCATTTTACCGCCTGGTCTGGCTGCATTTTTCATCGTTCAGGTCCCTAAAAAAATTGTTAAATTTCTGCGAGCATAGCCAAATGAGACAAAAAGTTTTTTCACTGTTTGCGGGCATTTTATGACAATGCCACAACGTTGAAAAACATCCGGATATAGCTACCATATGCAGCTTTCAAACAGCTTATCACGAAATTTGAAAAAAGAAATTCAATTGTTTGTCGATCACACCAAAAAATTCTCCTCTCTCTCTTTTCAAATCTAAAATTGCCGAATGAGCAGTAGACTTTTTATTAAAAATTCAAAATTATCATAAAGAGCAGTCAATGTTCGAGGCGAATTTGCGATGACAAGCTGAATGATTACACAATGCGTCATACTTCAGATCGTAACATGATTTTTTGCCCTTTTCATGTGCGAAAGAAAAATTGCACATTTGCAATGAATGATCTTTCTTTTCTAACTAAAAACGCTTATCACACTTTACCGCCTTTATATCGCAGTGAGTGTTCAACGTGACTATGTTTGTGCGTACTTCAATCATGACAATATTACTAAAATATGGTATGTCTTTCTCTTCAATAAAACTCCAACAATTCCCAGTTAGCGTAGCCAATTCCGATATTAGTTTTTTTTTCGTTCATTTCGTTCTGACAAATCGCAACAACTAATTACTCTTAACAATCTTCCCACCTTGCATTATTTAATAACTTTTTCGACTGACCACATCTGTTGTCTTGGGCCTTAGAGGTTAGACTTTTCTCGCTTTCGTACCTCTTCAGTAACAAAAAGGCCTCAATAGGCCAAGGCATACTGAAAACGAAAGACGAACGTACACGTTTTTTTAGTGCACGTGACGCACTTGACGAGTACGCAAATTGATGCTCACGTAAGATATGAGCGCAGTATACACGTAAATAACGCATCTGTTATGTTTTTCATTCGCAACAACTTTGGAAACCTTTGAGTGCATTTCTGTATAATGATCGTTTAGTGCAATTTATTTATGAATTCTAACGTCTTTTATATTTCATGCATTTCAATACATACGTTGATTTGTTGCATGTGGATATCGTTGTATCGTCGTGTGCGATTTATTGCTTTTACCTAGCCTAGCAATCCTATCAAGTGAAAAATCACTTTAGTGAACGCATTGTTTCACTGACAAGGTACCGGAACGAATAATGAGTGTATTGATTCCCCAGAAAATTGTATGAACACCATAATGCGTAGTAAAATTGTATGAACACAGCTGTGTGCCTCCTCGATCGTCATATAACATAGTACAATGCAAAAAGTAGAAATAATTTCTTGTCATATTAATAAGACTGATTTCATTTAACAAGTTGTTTGGATATGAAAAATTGTTGCTCCTCTTTTCCGGCTGAGAAGGTATTACTTTATCGAGCCTCCAAACTTCATTTTTGCATTCATAAATATAGTACCGTATCGCGTAGTGCGCAATCTTCGAAAAAAATAGTACGAATTTTAGCATAATATTGTATTGTAATGAGATGTAGCACAATGATTACTTCTGATTGTATTTTGATGTGGTGACTTCAATGATATCACTATTACATTTCTTTTTTGAGCGAAAGAATGTATTGCACACTTATTAGATGATACGACAAATACTGCTATACTGTATTTCCGAAACTGCTGTTAAAAATACACTGACGTACCATGATATAGTACAGTATAGCATGAAATATAGAACGAGTACGAAATGTGCTTGGCACTACCGCACCACTATGAGAGAGGGTAAATGAAGTAAATAAAAAAAACAAACGAAAATGAAAGTCTGAACGTTTGAAGCAATCACTAAAAGTTTTTAGTCGTTTTGCTTTTACGGATGGAATGTCGAAAGCATAAAGTGATTATTATTTAGTTCTTCTGCTTTTATGGATACTAAACGTTTCGAAATGCGAAGAAGTTATTGAATGTGGACGAGATAAAAACAATGCGATGACAAATGTTACTTTGGAGCAAAACACATTTCGCTTCACGTCATTAAACTATCCCTCGTTTATCACTGACTCACAACACAAAGGACAACCGTGTTCACACCTCTTCAAAGTTTGTTTCATTTTTTTATAGCACCTAACTTTTTATGTATTTCCGCTTATTCATATAACAATTATTGACTAGATTAAAGAGTGCCATTTCTTATGCCATTTCTTCTGCAATTCCAATGAGAAGCAAACTTCAGTGAGCAAGCATGAACTCTAATCTTGTTTGCTATTTGCGGAGCCAAAACGATGTTTGAAGATTTGTTAAAGGATCCCTTATAAGTTTTTTCCAACTAGGCTAGACGGTAAAAAGGTGCCGTTTTTTTTTTTTTGCGACTATGACACATATGATTTGGTTATTCCGAATGAAAACTAAACAGCTGCTGAGTATCAGAAACGTTACAGAAAAGCCGAAAGCCAGTGACTTCGATGGTAAAAATTAAAACGTGCATACCAATAAAGCTTTGGTGAGCCATGATTAATTGATTCGAGCTGCAAAGATACTTTCTAAATTTGCAATAAGCACATGGGATACCTGTTGATAACCTGTTTTCAACTTATATATACATATATACATATGCAATTATTATGTATATGTATATACATTCCTGTATCAAATACATAGAGAAGTTCGAGTAACTGGATCGAGGATTTTGCCATAGGTATTCTCGATAGCTATTTCATAACTGCTTTTATAATGCCATTCATAAAAACGAAGATTAGGTTGACTTAAGGCTGACTACAATTGGCTAGATTATGTATATGTATATACATATTCCGTTTTTGCATTCCTGTATCAAATACATAGAGAAGTCCGAGTAACTGGATCGAGGATTTTGCCATAGGTATTCTCGATAGCTATTTCATAACTGCTTTTATAATGCCATTCATAAAAACGAAGATTAGGTTGACTTAAGGCTGACTACAATTGGCTAGATAGATGTAACAAATGTATTTTTTCCATTCCCTCTTCCCTATTCCCATCTCAAATCCATCGCTTCCTCTCACTTTTAGCGACCTCAATCATCTAAGCCTCTTCTACGTATTTCATCACGATAGGCCCCATCGATACCGCTACTACATCAACCATACGTTACCGCTACTACATCAATCGGTCGTATACTCCATAGAATATACATAACAGAGAATCCAGTAAACCATTTGCACTTTATGAAAATATTTGTAGGCACCAGACAACCAGCAATTGAAAATCACCTTTTTGAATGCTTACACTTTCAACGAGTACGACGAATCTTTGCACGTGATCGTATCTCCAAGCGTCGGAAGTCCCATTTCTATGAAGTAATTTTGCATTGTTCCAAGTTTTTCAGCTTCTCAATTTAAATTTTTTGTTTTTGGCAGCTTTTCAACCCAACAACCAAACGGCATCGGGAAATGGGAAGGAAAAGAGGAAAAGTCTTCAGCGGCCAACAGTAACACTCATAGCCTTACTTAGCAACTTGCAGTAATTTCTCATAGCTCCGACACCTCGTTTTTCTAAGCTGCCTTGTAAGTCGTCGTTGCCTTTCCGTTTCATATCAGTTTCTAGTTGGTAAACTCGGAGGGGGGGAAGGGGGGGGGGCGGTCATAGCAAATCGAAAACGTGAAAGAGTCACTGTACATTTGTGTTGATTGCGAGCATCTTACGGGAGTGAATGTTCACTGGCACATACGTTGCATGTAAAACATTCGCCACATATATAAAATTAAGCGGCTCACTTCCTATGGTCTTTTATTTGCTGAGCTCATTGTTTTCTACTCCCAATTGAAAATCCTTTAAGATATTTTGAAAGCTTTTAAAAAGTGTTCTCGAGAGCAGCGCCTATAAGCACGCTGATGAAAGCCAATAGATGAGTGAAGTTTCGCTTAGGGAAAAAATGCGCAAATCACCTCTCATGTTTGTTCAATATAGCTGTGCGCAAACTAAAACGAAATGAACAACTGTATTAGGTCATTTCTTCTAGGCAAGTGCCAAACATCGAGAAAGTAAACTTGGCGATACATTTTTTTAATCATTTGACCTATTTACATATCGTGCAAGTCAAGCTTCGTTTTCCTGTGCACATCTCTTCGAACGATTTGCCAAATGAAAGAGACATCGATATGGAAAAAAAAATCGAAACTTGATCATTAAAAAAATCGAAACCTGATCACAAAAAAAATCGATCACAAAATCGAAACTTAATAATTAAACGTTACGACAAAAACAATTAGAACTCGGATGCGATACTTACGTAAAGAAGATCGACAACGCTTTCTCATTCAGCTTCATTGAATAGCACTTGTATGCTTCATTGAATAGCAGGTACACTTCATTAGCAGTCTAGAAGGTTATAGTTGTAAAATTTTGTTTCATTGTTTTCTTGTCAGCATAAAAGGAAATTACTGTCCGCTTAAAAGAAGTATTCAGTATCGACACAACGAAGGATGATGTTGTTCTGTATCCAGGATCGGAACTGACTTTTATGCTCGCAGAGGTAAACCCAGCTTATGATTGGTTTGGTCTTGAAGCGATTGTCAGCACGCTCGGTAGGTTTGGCACTGTTTCGATAGTATGCTGTACGCATTTAACTCTTACGCTGCATGAAGCAGTTGGGTCGCATAGCTGTGTGAGCAGGAATTTTCTTAGAGAGGGGCGAGGGGTGGGGGTGGGGGAGAGAGGCATTCTATTTGGCGAATTCTGTTAAAGCAGTTAATTTTCATATATTACAAGTTATGAGCGGATTATTTGTCGGCCGTTTCCAAAAACATAGCTAAAATATACAAAAGCATTTAAAAACCATCCAACATCTGCTTATTTACAACTTGCTATCATCATTCTTCACAGTATTATCTATCCGGTCACTCTACTTTTCCACCTTTTAGGCTATTCATTTTTTGAAGCAACTTTATTAATCGGTTTTTTATTTTATGAGTTTTGTTTTTTTTTAAAAAAAAAACAGATCTGTTCTGCGTTGAAAGCGTATTTCATGAATCACTTCAGATGCTCGTTCTTGTCACTCGAATGATGTGATCGATTTGCGTACTTCGAGCGGACCCCTTGATTTTGGAACTTCTTCGAGGAATGAAACGTACAATTTTTTTGCATAAGATAAATACTGCTCCACTTGAAAATTTCTCATATCCACTCGTAAAATAAAATCAACCGTTTCCCTGAAAATTTTTGTTCGAATAACTTAGATTGAGTGCCAGAAATGAAACATGATATGGAATCTTGCAATATTCGTCAGTTACACCAGTCCTTTCCATAAGTTGCCAACAAGCAACAGAACATCCGATGTATATTAGCTGCTATTAAAATTCTAGCTTCCCTTTCATTTAAGCAAACAACTGGTCTAAAAGCGTAATGTAATGGGCAAAATGTTAGACTGCTTCACTAACTATATCTTCTCTCATTTTGTTTTTGAGTGATTTTGAAACAATGAAAGAGGCGACCAAAGAGGCGTTTACACGTAGGTGATAGCACAAAAAATTCAGCTGCAAGTGCTAAATACTCTTGTAAGTACCTTTAAAAAATCGCTGGGAAAAAATTGTTGCAGATGTTCGCAGACTTAGAATATTTGAATAGTGCACAGTGTTAAGCGTTACTGTCCGCTTAAAAGAAGTATTCAGTATCGACACAACGAAGGATGATGTTGTTCTGTATCCAGGATCGGAACTGACTTTTATGCTCGCAGAGGTAAACCCAGCTTATGATTGGTTTGGTCTTGAAGCGATTGTCAGCACGCTCGGTAGGTTTGGCACTGTTTCGATAGTATGCTGTACGCATTTAACTCTTACGCTGCATGAAGCAGTTGGGTCGCATAGCTGTGTGAGCAGGAATTTTCTTAGAGAGGGGCGAGGGGTGGGGGTGGGGGAGAGAGGCATTCTATTTGGCGAATTCTGTTAAAGCAGTTAATTTTCATATATTACAAGTTATGAGCGGATTATTTGTCGGCCGTTTCCAAAAACATAGCTAAAATATACAAAAGCATTTAAAAACCATCCAACATCTGCTTATTTACAACTTGCTATCATCATTCTTCACAGTATTATCTATCCGGTCACTCTACTTTTCCACCTTTTAGGCTATTCATTTTTTGAAGCAACTTTATTAATCGGTTTTTTATTTTATGAGTTTTGTTTTTTTTTAAAAAAAAAACAGATCTGTTCTGCGTTGAAAGCGTATTTCATGAATCACTTCAGATGCTCGTTCTTGTCACTCGAATGATGTGATCGATTTGCGTACTTCGAGCGGACCCCTTGATTTTGGAACTTCTTCGAGGAATGAAACGTACAATTTTTTTGCATAAGATAAATACTGCTCCACTTGAAAATTTCTCATATCCACTCGTAAAATAAAATCAACCGTTTCCCTGAAAATTTTTGTTCGAATAACTTAGATTGAGTGCCAGAAATGAAACATGATATGGAATCTTGCAATATTCGTCAGTTACACCAGTCCTTTCCATAAGTTGCCAACAAGCAACAGAACATCCGATGTATATTAGCTGCTATTAAAATTCTAGCTTCCCTTTCATTTAAGCAAACAACTGGTCTAAAAGCGTAATGTAATGGGCAAAATGTTAGACTGCTTCACTAACTATATCTTCTCTCATTTTGTTTTTGAGTGATTTTGAAACAATGAAAGAGGCGACCAAAGAGGCGTTTACACGTAGGTGATAGCACAAAAAATTCAGCTGCAAGTGCTAAATACTCTTGTAAGTACCTTTAAAAAATCGCTGGGAAAAAAATTGTTGCAAATGTTCGCAGACTTAGAATATTTGAATAGTGCACAGTGTTAAGCGTCCGCTCGCTTCGTATTTGATGTCCATGAACTCATACCATCATTCTTTTGTTTACTTTCCAGCCGTGTTCAGATGGTGCAAAGGGTTGCGGCATAAAGTCAATATGATGAAAAGTTTATCGTTTGATGCGTTGGCGGGCTTGATGTGCACAAGTGTCAATTATTTGTATGTTGCTTTTGGGCGCGGAAGTGTGCAATAAACTGCGAAAGGGTTACGACAGAAATATAAAAAGCGAAGGAATTGGAACAGAACAGAAAGAGTTGGAATAGAAACAGAGAAAAGGCGTTAGAATAGGATAGAACACTCGGAACTAGCATTAAATTACTCGCGGCTGAAAGTTGCAATCATAGGAGCGATTCAGAAGAGGTTAGTCATTAAGTGGTCTTGTGTAACGTTCATTCACTTGCTTTACTTGTCTCATCTTTGCATACAACCGTTCCCCTGCGGGCACCATGCCATTGTCATGTTCATGTTCCGCATTCCTGCCCACATGTTTTTTTGATTAGCGAAAAGGTTGACTGCTTTCACTAAGTGGTTGGTTGTTAAACACTGTGGTTTGGCAACAACCTTGACCATTTTGCTAACACTAGCCACGGCAAGTTTGTCCCTCGCCTAGTTTCACAGCACCTAAGATCCATCAGCCAAAAATAATCGCCACTTCGGCCTTATAACTCTGTTGATCAAATGCATAGTATTGGATTGGCTTGATGCAGCAACGAAGGATCAACGTTGATATGTCGTTGGAATATTCTTTCTCCGCAAGGGTATACGACGAAAATTATGGTCAAGAAATTGCAACTTCGAAGCGGAGAATCTCTTACGGTGAACGACTCAAAAGGCAATATGTGAGTAGCATTTTCGAAATAAACGAAATCAATCTGTTTAGTGCATTGACACATCAGTGGAACTGTCTATATGTTAGACAAATTTTATAGCTTTTGTCGTATGCAATTTGTCGAGAACCTCAGAAAGCAACGTTGACAATTTCGTCACAATTTGTTTCCCCTTTGTTATTTTTCAGTTGAACGACAATTGTGCACTTCTGTCATTCATACGGAGAATATAAATTCTCTGCAATATTTGCGAGAGGCAAAAAAACAGCTAAATTAGTGAATTATTTATACTAATAAATAGACAGAATATTTATATGATAACTATATGATATTTATATGACGCAGTCAAAAAACTCTATGAATTGAAGAAGTAAATTTTGTAATTATCTGTTGACAAATTCGCATAAGTTTATTGTTTTCATATCCGTTATCTTACCTTTATTAAAGCCATCATACGAAATAAAAAATTGTTCGGCGACAAAATTTCCACTCAAAGATTTGTCGACGTTGACTTCACCAGACTGAAAAAAAAGGCAATGTCGAAATGGGTCTAAAATTAATTTTTACGCTCGAAAAAAACAAAGTGATTGTACTTTTATTGTACCTTTATTGTACCTTTATTGTACCTTTATTCGACCTTTCCATACCACGTTCTTTTTTTTTAAATTTTAGCAAGGCGATTATCACCGAAGGCAGTTATTATTTCGTTGATGAGCCTTCGTTGAATATCGTTTATGAAAGAACCGCGATGAATTCGAGTCCATATGATGTACATATGTATGCAGATGCTTATTACGGAAAGCGTATGTTCCTTCTGCTCATATCCGTGCATCTTTAAAAATGTAAATTCACTGAATCGAATGGAAGAGGCTTAAAATTAATGTCGAAAATTTAAGAATAGAATCACTATAAACATTTGTTGGCTTCTTGGAAATTTAATATTGCTAATATGAACACTTAGAATAACTCGGGAAACATTGGCGGAAAAATCGTTTTTTTTTGGCACAAAAAACGCCAAAAGCATAAGAGATGATAGGCGGCGAAATTGATGAGGCCTAAATGTTTGATAAAATTAACTTTGATATCCGAAAGACTTTTATAATTTAACGACTTTAAAAATTACTCATCCGGTTCAACAGTATGTAATAAAATGAAGCGATAAATTACCTATTTTAGAAAGGAGTAATTTTTCTAGTCTCTTTGCTATTGAAAGCAGAGTAAGTATAATCCACCCAACAAATTCTCCTAAAGCTTTATGTCCTATGAGAAAATCTCCATGATGCTATGAACCGACACACTTGACATTCCGAAGTATGTGCAAATATCATGGGAAACCCCT
>JPKZ01000517.1:723877-761544 GCA_000803305.1 Toxocara canis
GGAGGAATCAATTCGCCATCGCAGAACTTTTTCGCAGTGTCTTATAACCAATGCTTATGCGAGTAACTTTTTTTCTGGGAGTTTGAGACGGTATGGGATGGATGATTACACTCGAGTAGATATCTTTTTAAACAACTGTTCTCGATCCTGTGCGTAATTCTCACTCCTGAATGAGCAATACTTTTTGTACATGAGACGTCTCAAAATAACTTCAAACAACTACCACAAACAGTAAACGGTACCATCATTATTTGTTTACTTCCCACTACAAGTATCCCATAAAGAGTCTCTTCCATGATCCTAAAGAGGTAAACCAGATTTGAGAGCGATTTTAGTGAGGTCGCTCTCAAATGTGGTTTGTTTCAATTCGTATTTGTTTAGCAAAAACATGCTCAAGAAATATGAGCGAAACGAATGGAATTCTCGAGCTGGGTGAACAAATTACTTCTTATCGAATCAGCAACTTGCCGGATATTGTAGCACAACTTAACGCACATCAATACGAACCGTACGACAATGATCAGGTTACCGCTGCGATGGTTTTTTTAAACTGTGAAATAACACCTCCCTCAATAAGAATGGTAGACGAGAAAATGTTAACTGCTATTAAAACATCAAACATAACGTGAAAAGGATTTCAATGGATGATTACTGTAGACGGAAAATAATATTAGTGCATTTCATTCCATGTATTTCATTCGAATTTGTAATAACTTGTAAAGCACAATAAAATTGGCGCATCATCAGCATTTTAATATTTCTTTAGGAAGTTGCCTTATCGTTCGAAATTTATTTCCCGGCACTAAGCTAAAACGACTAAATCGCTTCTTCGAGCGCCTAATTAATCAACTTAATTCGGAACAGTGTTTCAGTTATGCCGATGGTCTTTTAATGCATCGGCTAATTATGAACTACAAATAAACGTCAACAAAGTGATTATCGAACCATACAGCGATCGTCTCACGATTAGTTCAACGAAATTCGAGAAAACTGTCGTGTACGTTGTATAGTAAATTGCGACTTAATGCGAGCAGCTGATCGATTTTGCTGACCATCGACTTTTAATTTGTTTGAAATTCGAAGGGAATTTTTTTTGTGTTGTAGAGTCGATTCAAATTTATTGCGTCATTCTGAAGTGCGTTTTGAGTTTCCATTTATAGGTTGTCTCCCCTCCCCTCCCCCCAAACCAAGGCGCATTTTCACTGTGTACAGCACTTGCGAATGTGAAAAATCATTGCCATCATGACGGAAGAAGGTAAAGTTTTGTGGTACAAAAATTTCGAAATCATGGAGATAATTAGGCGGGCGGGGGAGGAGAACAAAGACGTCTTGTCTAGGGTTGTAATTATGTGCATCATTTTCCTAATGAGATTCAGGATAGAAATTTTGGGTGAAAGAGCACTGCTTCACTCTGGTGATATTTCGCGCTCGAACCTCTAGCTATTCTCGCCTCCATCATCTTCGCCCACAATTTTTTTCGTGCATCTGAACTGTGGAAAGTAAGAACCTTTCTCTGCACTAAATCTATGGCGTGGTTAGAATTAAAAGTTTTTGACTCTGTTAGAAAAAAGCGAATTATGAGCGTTTTTGTTTCTTTGTAGGCTCGGTCCAACAAGTGATAAATTTTTCGCCGTTAGGGGAGATTCCAACACAATGGTAGATTTCGAGTGGCAATCCGACGGAAGCACAAGACAGTACGGCTTCGAGATTGAAATTGCTGCGGCAGGTGCTAACTGCTCTATTACTTACATTTTTCTTTATATTCCTAAGCTGTTTTCTACTTTTCTCAATACTTTCAAGTTGCTGCTTAGCATCTTCGATGAAAACCACTATAATCTAAGCAAATAAACAATGCATGAATAGATAGAGTTTAACTTCATTGAAGGTGTTGTGGGGACGATCGCATATCGACTCATTTCGTAATTCCTGTGGTGACGTGTTTTTCTCCTTCTCATTGTAACGCAGTAGTTCTCTTTTTCTTCTGTTAGCTATGTCTCGAAACCCGATGGTCATTAGGTTCATTATGGGGATAAGCAAGCGTGCTTGCCGCTCTCGCAGAGTTCTGTACATTTCTTCGAAGTTCTTCTATAGATCGACAGCGTCTTCGAAAGAGTGTTTCTTCTATTTCTCGGCTCTAACACATCAAGAACAGAAAGGCGGCACAACCAGTGTGGATCAGAATCAGTCCGGCTGCAAAAGATCGACAGCGAGGATCTCCGGGCAATATTCGAGGCCTAGGAGGTACGATGGCGAAAGAGTGTTTCTTCTATTTCTCGGCTGTAACACATCAAGAACAGAAAGGCGGCACAACCAGTGTCGATCAGAATCAGTCCGGCTGTCAAAAGGGAGTCCGGCTGCAAAAGATCGACAGCGAGGATCTCCGGGCAATATTCGAGGCCTAGGAGGTACGATGGCAGCTGGTGCTCACGGCTGTGTTGGAGGAGGCGATTCAGCAGTAGCGAGTGCTACTGGAACGAGCGGAGCGGATCTTTACCGCTATCGCGCCCACTGCTTCCCCTGTATCGGTTGCTGAGTTCGTCACAAGCTCGCTATCGACAGGACTACTGGAGTTCACGTACGATCTAGACAAATGCTCCACTTTCGGCGTATGCTTCAATCGAATCGAAGACGTCATCGCCAAAGTCGGCTCAACGCTTGATGAAGCCGCGAGGGCTCGCCTCATCGCCATGAAGCTGAACGCAGCAGCTTACACCCTTTTCACCAACCACATCTTGCTTAAAAGAGCTTCCGAACTGTGTTTCGACGTTACCGTCAAGGCGCCGAAAGAGCTGTTCGGACATAGCACATCAGTATTCGCCCGTCGCTAAACGTATTTCAGAACCCAGCGCAACAGCGAATCTGTCAGTGAATATACACAGGTGGTCACTCGACGGTATGAATGGACGAGTTCAACGCCGTCACTTCCGAACAGGTGAAGTGCTCGGTGTGGATCTGTGGCCTTTACACGCCCGACGACGCTGATATTCGCACCCGTGCCCTATGGAGAATAGAGGACAGTCTACAAAATACACTCGAAGAGCTCAGTCTCGAGATCCAGCAATTCCTGAGCATCAGAGACGACACTAAGCTCCATGGAAGTCCACCATCACTGCTCCAGGCAGAAGTCAATGCAGTTGCCACCAAGAAGAACGTGCACGGGACCCGTCCTTGCCAAGCGTTCGATGTGGAGGATCGCACTGGGCGAAAGAATGCGGCTTCATCAACAAGACATAACACAGTTGCAAATTCGTCGGTCACAGGAAGGGGTGCTGCAAGAACTTCTCCAAGAAGAAGAAGTGAAATCCGAAGAAGCGCAGAATTACGAATAACGTCGTCGTTATTGCATCCACTGGAGCGAACGTCGCGCCGGTCAACCGCACTTACCGGAAGGTCCACACCAATGGCGCCACACTTCAAATGCGCCTCGACACCGGATCCGACGTCACTCTGCTAAGCGCCAGAGACTGGATCAAGATCAGTCGTCTGAATTTGCTTCCACTATTTGTCAAGCTAAAGCCAGCCGACAACAAGGATATCAGAGTTTGAGGATATTTCGAATTCAACATAGATGGACACAAAAGGACGGGAAGCTGCCACGTCGCGGGTACCCCTTCGCTACTTGGCCTCGACTGTATGGCCCAGAACAAGCCTCCGTTCCGACGTGTCACAGAAAGCACAATCTACAAGATCTTTGCTACAGCAGCTGCGAAGAACCCACTTAGGGCCGACCTGAACCCATGGTCACTCTGCTAAGCGCCAGAGACTGGATCAAGATCAGTCGTCTGAATTTGCTTCCACTATTTGTCAAGCTAAAGCCAGCCGACAACAAGGATATCAGAGTTTGAGGATATTTCGAATTCAACATCGATGGACACACAAGGACGGGAAGCTGCCACGTCGACCCCTTCGCTACTTGGCCTCGACTGTATGGCCCAGAACAAGCCTCCGTTCCGACGTGTCGCAGAAAGCACAATCTACAAGATCTTTGCTACAGCAGCTGCGAAGAACCCACTTAGGGCCGACCTGAACCCATGGCCGAAACTGACCGCTCCATGGAATCGTATATATGCTCGCTTCGCAGAACCTATCGACGGAACCTATTACCTCATCATCGAGGACGAATATTCGAAATGGCCCGAAATCGTCCAGATGAACTCCGTTCCCACATCTGCAATTATCAGCGCCCTGAAGAAGATTTTTTATCAGTTCGGTAATCCGCAAACGCTCATCACGGACAACGGCACGCAGTTTGCGTCAATATCGTTCGATGAGTTTTGCTGTGCTCGCAGAATTTCGCATGTGCGCTCTCCCGCCGTTCCACCCACAAAGCAGCGGTCAAGTGGAACACTTCGTGGATACGTTCAAGCGCGCATTCATTCAAAAAGAAGGGACCGAAGGCCGACACTTTCCAGAGCTTTCTGATGGCATACCACTCAACTCCTTGTCCATCAGGACTGCATCAAGCGTCGCCCGCCGAAAACTTTTTGGGATGCCGACGTCCGGCATCATCGAACGCAGAACGGGCAACGCGACTTAGACCGTGCGTTGTGGAAACCTTCTTTGGACGCGGCAGATCAATTAGCTGAGACCGCGCAACAGCACGATGACTCTAAATCAGTTGCTAAATCAGAATCTAAAAACAGTGGCAGATCGAATACCTCTAAATAAGACGTATTCGACCTGCCACTGTTCAACTTCAAAGCCGGCAAGACCAATCTTACATCAGCGTCGTCTACGCCGGTGACCGCTTCCGCCCGCCAACGTGTATTGGTCGCGCCCCAAGACGAATTCACATGAATCCCATAACGAAGGCGTATCATTCCTAACTGGAAGGGGGCAGTGTTGTGGGAGACGGCCGCACGCCGACGCATTTCATGATTCCCATGGTAATAGACGCGTTTTTCACTATCTCCTTGTATTGCAGCAATTCTCTGTTTCTTTTGCTAGATATCCCAAAATCTGATGGCCATTATGTTCGCTGTAGAGGATAAGCGCATGCTTGCGGGAACTCACCACATGATGATCGAAGCGGCGATAGAACGGAAGAGCTCTGCGCACATTAGTTTTTTAACTTTGTTGCTCCTGTTCAAATTTCTTTAACTGTCTTCATTGACCGATAGAGTTACTTACGCTCCTGTGATTACAAATACACAGAATGAATGCACGAAGTAGTTTCGGTTTCGCAAAAAAAAAATGTATGAAGCATTCACTGTGCAAAGTGATTGTGCATCGTCATTTGGTTTGAGAGCTTCACCATAAGAAGCACTTTTCTATGCTATGTAAGGATGGGCTGTGTAAGGGTTGCGTTTTTCAATGTCGCTGTTTGCTTGTCGACTATTACAAACGATAAAATGGTCAAATTTTGCTATCGAAATAAATTGTGTTTTTATTTCGTGAAATACAAATTCAAGTTCATTTGAATTCGATATCTGCGGCGAGTAATTAGGAAATTTTAGAGTGATCTCAACGTTCAAATGGTATGCAATTTTCAGCTTGTACATGTGGTAATGTCAACAATTTGCTTAAGTATTCACGTCGCCTTATAACAATCAGTGGAACATCTTATGCGGCTCATAGTTATTGCAACGATATGAATTGTAATTATAATGTACGTAAAATTATAATTTATTTGCGATAAAATTTCATAAAATCGGATTCCAACTTCAATTAGTGGAATCGTTTCATACGTTCGATTGAGTCGATTTTACTCAACGTTTCCGATATGATTTTGCCATCGCCACTGGCTAAACAATTGCACTCTAATGAGACAAGTTTTTAGACGACATGCTAAAATTTTCCTTAATTTTTGCGTTGCATTAGAATGTTTGTCGGTAGGATGTATATTCGCCGATATTCTGGTTTTCTGGCTAGTAATATTGGAGAAATAAGAAAACATTGGACATTGTTGAATAAATATCCGACTATAATCGTTATCATTAATAAAATATCGATTAAACTTTAAAACATGATTTCTCAATAAAGGTAGACAAAGGACTTAAAGGTAGAATCAGGCATAAACGAACTTTTTCTAACATATGTATAAGTTATGTTTCTTATTGTATAAACAAATTGCTCCTTTAATTGATAAGCATACAACAAGTGATCGTAATGACTGATTCAGAATCGAAACTTTCTTCTGCATGCGGGATCCAAGTCGTGACGTTTCTTCTTTCCGAATCTCCTTCGACATAGTTTCCTCTTTGCAACTCCTCAATCGGTGCCCTTCCAGAGAGCTTATCCCAGCTCTGCTTCAATAAAACACAATCGTCAGAAATCGAGTAGATATGCAAAAAAAAAAATAAATAAACCGTTAAAATATACGCCCAATTCGATTGTTGTAATGATTTTCATTTCAGTTTATTGCTCCATCTAACTACTCTTTGGGAATGTTTGTACGTTGCGGTTTAAGAAATGCTACGGGCGATCAACTCACTATAACGGACGGCAAATCAACTTTATTCGCGTTAGTTTCTTTACAGCAAACTGGCTAATTAGTTTTCGAATTTCTTTTTTTGATTAGAGATTACAGATTGAAATCATTGGAATCTGTCGAATGATTTGATCGGTTTGTGGTATCACTGATCAGTTTGTGGTATCTTTCGTATTCCTTAATTATTTATTATTTCTGTTGTTTATAGAATATTTCTAATATGTTTACAAATGTATATTGTTTATAAACGCGAGGTAATTCTATCAACCATTTAAAGCATCCGTTAAGCATTGTGATAAGCTTCGGCAAATATCATCCATATTTTTCAACAGCGATAGTTCAGTGTGGAACGAATGGCCTCATTGTGTGCGTTAACAACAATTTCCTTTATGATTTATTGTACTACGAGATCATAATATCATTTCACAGTTGTTTACATCCTTTAAAAAGTTTTTAAGAGGTTCGATTTTACTTGTTAATAGAGCTGACTAAGTGAAAGAATAGAAGTTAGAAAACGGTATGGAAAAGATCGTTGGTGTACATAAATAAATAAATAAATAAACAAATAAATAAACAGATGAATAAATATGCACACAATTAATTAATTGATTAATTAGTTAGTTAATTAATTAAGTAAGTAAATAAATAAATAAAACTGTACAGTTGTAATGGGCTGGTGAATGGAACGGCATATGATGAATCACTTATCATTCCAAGTGGTAAAGCATCAATTGCATTCACAAGCGCACATCTTCTTCGATCGCAAAAACCTGTTGACGCTGATTGGCGAGCTACAGTAGTCGCCGTACCAAGTAGGTTTTTTTTTTAAATATAAATGAAAATGATATGCTATTTGCGTTGACGGAGAAAAAAATAGTTAAAAACATATTCGCTCAAAGGA
The DNA here is from genome assembly GCA_000803305.1 of Toxocara canis. NCBI lineage: Eukaryota > Metazoa > Nematoda > Chromadorea > Rhabditida > Toxocaridae > Toxocara > Toxocara canis. The sequence goes on from JPKZ01000517.1 coordinate 731,209, forward strand.
ACCATATCATTAAAAAATGGCTAGTGCCGGAAGCTGACTTGGAATATGGGTATTATGTATGTCAAGGTGGGCGGTAAGAGGTTTGTTTGTTTCGGATATCGGAATGTTGAGAAACGATAAGGATCGAGCACCAGTTCTTAGCCACATTGATTGCCGCTAAAAATTAGATCCTTATAAATTGGTTTCATAATTTCCTTTAATTAGTAGTCGAAAATGCTGTATAGAAAGGCTGCGTAAGAAATGCAACGAGGTCTTGGCATCACTGAAAATGTGAGCAGATGCGCCAGACCAAAATAGCTATATACATAGATGTTCACGCTGGAAGTACGCTGCACACTAATTTTAAAATGTCTTAGAAGAATTGTGAAAAAGCTGGATTAGTTTTTAATTAGGCAAAAAAAGCATAAAATCCAAAATTCATCTAAAGCTTCGCACTACTGGTTGATAAAATTCGTTTTTCTCTGACGCGACTCTCGAATTTATCATTTCATTCCGCTATCATTCCTTCTGTTGCTTATGTGGCCTCGTTATCTTCCAATTTTGATTGCTAAAGTTCTTCTGATTGTCACAGCCGAACCCAACTGAGAAACGGTCGCATGCTCAGGTTTGATAGCGTCAAACATGAATTTCAGCGCTGATGTCGATCTCGCAACTGAACTCCGGTCATCCGATTGTGGTGAAGTCCAGTGACGATATTGTGACATGGTCCATTCGCGCCACTGATCGAGTGCAATTATTTGCATTTGGAAACCCGATTGGCGGCATCTATCGAATGTATGCAATTCATGATGGTGATATCAATGGGACGCTCTTAGGCAAGTAAGTCATAATTCGGCTTTTATAATATCACAACCACCGCAGGTCGCTCCTTTCTCCACTCAGTGCATCGTTACCCTTCAAAACCAGTCAACGTTCTCGAAGATAGAAATTCACATCTGCGTCCATTTCTCGCCAAATCAGTTTACCCATCAACTTTAGTCCTCTCTTCGGACATAACGCTTCACCACTCATTCGAAGAGCCAATTTGCCTGAGCGGCCTTTCAGTTTCATCTCCTCTTCAAACTTAATTCTCACTCCTGACAAAATGGAACTGCACGCCTTAAATTCAAGGGCTTACTGCAATAATACTTACTGCAATCTCGTCATCAAGGCAGTCGGCAAAACTTCTTGCAAGCTGACCATGTTTTATGGTTTTACGTTGCCGATCTCAATGGCATGAGTTGAGATTCGGATTTCCCTCCTTCATCCGGATGCCAATCGTTTTTTTCGTTGCCAGCCGATAGACTTTCCACTCTGCTATCGAAATACTTCATTATCACAAAGAAGTTAAGTTAGGAATTCCGATGATTAGCACACAGTCGAGTAAAACGTTGGAACACATAGATAAGAACATCTTAAGGTTTCGCAGGCGCTCGCGTCTGAGGATTTTTCGTTTGAGGACTCCAACTGTCAATTACAGCCCTATTTTATGGGTCCACATAGACGACTCATTTGATGTAAATGAGTAAACGATCATTTTTTTTATTAAGACACTTTCAGCCTTCAAGACTTGCTTAGCAGCAGTAAAGGAATGATAAGCAGCGGCCATGAGTTGACGGTTGTGCGTACACAATTCGTCATGAACAGAGATCTTCTTCTCGTGGCCAGAGATACAGGTCTTGATTTGCATTGATAACAATAAACAATACGACATTCTAATATTTATTTGTGCGGGCCAATAAAATCGGACTTTAAATTTCGTCGAAGCGGTCAAAGAAAGATGAGAATGGAGCATTCAAAACGAGAATACGGTGAATGGCTTCGAGCGAAATCTCGCAGCATTTGTATCAATTCAACCACAAGAGCAATATTAAAATTTTGGAAACTGTTCGGTCTTGCAGTCAGAAAATTACCTCATGGTTTCACTTTTTTTTAAAATATTTAGTTGCCTTTATTACTTTTTTTAAAGTAATTGGTTCTTCATTTGAATGTGGCCTAATTTGTTAAGGAATAGCGTTTGCTTTCACGTTGATACCAATGTGGCCTCTTAACGTTACTCATCTTATCTTAAACTCGCGCAAACTTTTGCTATATTTAATGCTGTACGGGTGTCACAAAGATTAAAAAATTTTCGGATTTTTCGAATTTCGGAATATTTTTCTAAAAAATTGATACATGTTTTTTTCATTAAAGTTACAAGCTACACATCTGTTGTAAAGGAAAGCCGCTAAACTCTATATTATTGTTTAACGATAAACGTAAAAATCGTGAGAGTTTCATACAGCTAAAAGTCTAAAATGTAACTTAGATGTTATCGTTCACCTGAACTTTGGTCGGTTATAATGAGGCTGCCTTTTGATACCCCAAATATGTTTTGCATGTAGTAAAAGAATAATTTCAGGACATAAAGAGACACAATGCCATGGTGACGAGTTTTTTCCTATACCATCGGATTTGAATTTCCATGAGTTCACAGGTATATATTCTTCTTTGTAAAAACTATCCTTTAAATCACTGCTTTCAAGAATCCTTCCATAGACTCAGTTTTCGCTTTTGCAGACATGCACGACTTTGTTTTAACCATCAAATAGAAATGAGCTTGTTAATTTAAAGCGATGAGTCGTTATCAGGTGCACAGACAAATGTTGCACACGCAGAGCATTTCAAAGTGTTGTTTAATCATTCATCATATGACTAAGACATAGAGCCTAAGGAGCACACACGAGGTGGGGTTTGTTTGGAACAGTAGCGGTTAGGGCAGATCGAAAATGCTTGCCGTATGTTTATGCATTGGCGTGCTCATAGATGGACGTCGATTCGTGCACGCATTGCAAATAACACTCGCCACATGCATTAACAAAAGATTCATCTCATATTTTTGTTTTATCGCATCCGTAGAATTCAAAAAGAGTGCTTTAAAGCTTTTTCTTTAATGCATCTAAGGGGGGGGGGATGGGGGGAGGGAATCGGGTATTTTCAATCTTACCTCCTGATAACGAGCACGTTTATAGGTCGCTAAAGTGGCCATTTACTTCGAATTGTTTGTTGGCCATGCGAATCTTGCTGAATGTTTTGAATGAAAAATTGGATGAAAAATTTTGGATGGAAATTTTTGAAAGTCTTATGGATGAAAAATTTGATGAAATATGAATGAAAAATTTTACGAGCTGGTTTTAATTAAGAAATTTAACATTATAGCAAACGGAAACAGATGAATGTTTTATCTAAACTTGATAATTGCGACTATCAAAAGTCGAAATATACTGGTCGTGCTTTAAAATCCGATGGATTAGGGTTTAAGACGGTGTTTTTTTAAGCCTGCAACATAGTACAATTCGTATGGAAGGCGTAATGTCTACATCTCTTACCTCATCAGCTTGCTGTTAGAGCAGAAGGCACAATAGTTACATTTCTCTGAGCATGGCTTTGTCATTCGACTCATACAACCAACTGAATTTTACAATTTCGGCGAGACGTTATCTGCGTGGTCAGCATGCTTTGGTGTCTATGTTTGTCAGATGCAAGTGTATGAAGCAATTCCGACCGTAACTCCCCAAAGAATATGTTTAAACACTCTTCATTTTTACGTAAGCAATTCCACTCTCTCCCTCTCTTCTCTCTGCTCTCCCCGCTTCCCAATTGGGAATAGAAAACATTCGCAAATTTCAGCAAGCACTGGGAAGTTGAAGATTTTGGAAAATTCCAAGAAAAATAGCAGGAAAACGTGAAATTCCTGGCTTCTTCAGCTTATTTAGCAATTGCGAGCAGTAAAGATTTTCTTGTGAGTTATTTCCATATTTTAACGAAAACAGCAACCCGGAAAATCTTCAAAAGTGGTTGCCAGCAAAAGCTCGCCCGGAGATTCTTGTTTTAGAAAACTTGGTACTGAAACGATTCAAAAATTTTCAAAAATTGAGAGCATTCTTGAGAATAAATACAAGCACTATTTGCATAAATCATGTTGCAACAGTGACAGACCCGGTAGTTCGTTAATTTTAAAACTTAAGAGAAGCGACATAGAATGCAGGTCTACATTTTATGCGATCGTCTGCTATGGACTCGTTTGAAAAGGTCAAATGAGCTTTATGCGAAAACTTTTACACAGTTCAGCTTGCTTATCATGTCTGATACTGATCATGCGTGATCTTCAACAAATATAATATATGGTCTATAAATAATTAGCTTGATATATGATAAGAGCGGCTCGGATGGTACTGGAATTGAAATAGCTTTCGAAAATGATAGGCAAACAAGTGTTCAACTCTTGATGCTTTTTTAAGTGAGTGCATCAAATGGAACACAATGTATAAGAACGTTCGTGTCGATGATTTCCTTGGTGACCGATTACACCAGCAATATCGCCATCCACTTATCGTCTTTATCTTTCTCTCTTGGCTCCACAAACGTTATTATCTCGTTTTCTTTATATATTATTCAGTTTTTTTCTTATTTTTTGCTCCTTTGCAGCATGCTCAAAAATTCTTTTACGTGCGTGCGATTAGTATTTGTTTAATTACGCGAAAAATTTATAGCTTGAAAAACAAAATTATTTCTTTTTTCGTTCACTGCTTACACAGAAATCATTTCACGAAAGAAATCTTTTTGCAAGCTTTTTCAAGAATTTTCAAGCTATTTCAAGGATTTTCAAGCTATTTCAAGCTTTCAAGCTAAGGATGCCCAACACCTTAGCTTGAAATCTTTTCAGCTCGAAAATTGCTTAGAAACTAGCGGCGGTTAACATAGATAACACTCCAGCGACACCACAAAAATTGCAACCATGCTAAAAAGTCTGTTAATTTTCTTGCTCACATGCTCTTTGGTCGTTGAACACAACAATGAATTAAATCAACGACGATGTAACATTATATTGTTGGCACTCGGCTCGCCATCATCTCTTAGTGCCGTTTCCTGTTTGCGTACGCCACTATTGTGCTCTATCACGCTTCGTGACTTTCTACTGCTATGCGACAAACAAATTTTCAACAAAACGGAACGGAACAGAAGTGATAAAACAAAATTTTCAAGCAATTTTCTGCAAGTGCTATTATGCATAGCCGCAGAGGTCGTTGTACGGGTGGTCCTTGAATTACGATGGAGATACGTTACGATGACTCCATCGTAACTTGGAAATATCATAAGTCGGAAACTGGCCTAGCCTACCGATGCGTCTCATAGAATGTTGATCAATATGGAGTAGCACTGTATATTGGCATCTCACAAGGCGAGAAATGCGTGCATCCCGACACCGTTCCCAACGTATCGTACCGCATACGGTGTTACGTTTTGCCTTCCTCATGAAATTTAAAATATTCTTGCCGTATCAATGTCGTCAGCGTAAGTTCGAAACATCGTTAATTTAAATGATCGTAACTTAGGGAGCCCCTATACATTATTTTGAGATCTATCTAGTTCAGGAACCTATACGAATAATTGCTGGGCCATATGAGGGTGGAAACTTAAGCAACGTGGAACTGCTCCAGCTGAGGTATACTGTACATAACATTTGTATCTATTGCATTTAACATTCACTCATTTCATAATAACACTTAAGGCATATAATATTAACGTTTCAAACTAATAAGGAAATGCTGCATAATGTCATTGATTGAACAATGATGTATTTCCACAACAACAAACATGCATAAGTTTTAGTTTATTTATTTTAAAAAAAAAAAGTTTGTTGAAAAAAACTTTTTGCCATTTTCATTGGCTAACCAACGATCCATTCAAAAACTGCCATTGTTTCGGTATCGTTTTCAATTCCATTCCATTTCTTCATAAACCCCGTATTTATTATTTATTCCTTTTTATTTGTAGTTCAAAATAATTTTAGTTCGTTGATTTATAATGATTTCCCCTTAATCAGTGGCCCTTTCCATAATGCACAGTCAGTTAAATTTCTTCAGTTTATTTCCACGTAAATGTCTTCTTAAATGATTTGATTGTGTTTTGGTCAATATATTCCAAAAATGCAATGCTCGATTCAAGATAAACTTATTTGAAACAATCTTTTCAGTCATGGACGAAATTTCTCGAAAATATTGGAATTTAACGAGAGGATATTCAGTTTTGTTCTCCCGGCCGGTGCGAATATAACCGGGATGATTGGGACAACATATACTACTGGTGTGTAAACCTCTTTTTCCTATGATTGTGACACGAATACCATAATTTTCTACTATTACTGCTTTAAAGCATTTTATATAAGATGTATTCTTTGAGTAAATTTAATGTATTGGAACACAACAAAATGTTCACTAATATACAACGCAGCGCGCCATTACTTTGAAAGGAGACTCTTCTAATCAGTATAATTCATGACAATTGATGCTCATTTGATCTTGAACTGCTTCGATTAGGACATTTTTGCACTTCGGAATATATCTTAGGGAAACATCGAGAATGGAAATTAACTTCGGCTTTTTTTTGTATTAAAATTCTACAAGACGCAAATGAAAGATTCACTAATTATTTTCATTCAGTTATGTGAATTCGCTTATGAGCACAGTTCTAATCACCTTAAGTTATTCTGCATACAAACAAACGATCCATTAAAAACAGCAGAACGCTCGTTAACGGTTTAAAAACGGTTCAAGTTGTATGTTTAAAAAAACAACAATTATTAATTTTGTTTGGTTATAAAAGGAAGCACACTGTTGTAACTTCGGCTAACGTACAAATATGTAAAACCTTTAACCCTGAAATGTTACGAAATATCCCCTTATGTTTCTAACAAATTTGGACTTTAAAAGGAAGACTATTCACATAGTTCAATGAAAATTTTATGTTTTCATGTTCTTTAGGAAAATATTCATTCAGGTATAACCTCTAGAGATTTTTTTGCTCGATGTTAACTTTTGGATCGTACGTCGTTATCTTTTAATGATTATTTCGTTTAAATATTTGTCTCTAATAACAACAAAATGCGTTATCGTAATTTCATCATCATATTGCTATTTGTTGAAGCAAAAAATTAATTTTCAGGTTATTCGGTTTATTTAGCACCATACTCCGAAGGAATAATTACATCATGCGAATATCCGTTTCCAAATTATCGCTATAAAAAAGCTCTGAGATATGCGATGTACACAACTGAGATGTGCGCAATTCAACTGAAGTTAACTGCCGATCTCAACAGCAAGGCAAATCTGAATATTACAACGCGCGAAGGCAATTATTATCAGTACGTTACATATATTGAGCTCCCTAAATGTTTCTTTTTAACAAGAACGCATTTGATATCATACGTTTTTATCCTAATCTGTAACATACTTGATTAGGCAAATTCTAAAATGTCTAATTAAATATTCTATTCTAAAAAAACAACCCGTATAGGAAGAACAATGATTGAGAATACTATGAATTTTGATAGAGTAAACAGGAAAGCAGGGGAAGAATCCAAAGATCCAAACACCGTTCCTGCCTTCAGTGCGATGTCTCGCTATCAATGAAATACAAACCGCACGCGAAGCACAGCCATTCCGTTCGCTGTTTTTAGCTTGTTATATACCAACCACTAGTTGGATTGCCAGTGGTATGGTGAGAAGCAGCCAGGAATCAATGGATTCGTGCTATGAGAATTTAGTGTAGTGGTGGCAATGGTAAATTGTCGTCGACCTAATTGCCATAGGTACTGTGTTGCCTGTTATCTTCTATAATGGTGCACTCTAATGCTCTATCCAGAAGGTACTTCGATGCTGTGTTACAATTTTTTGCTTTATCATAGCGTCCCTATTGTTCTATTTCTTTTCTTCTTTTTTTCGTTTTTTTGCTTTTTCCAGAATTTGTTCATAACAAACTTGTCTGTTACTTTTCCGATGCACTACTTACTTATATCAAATATAACGCAACACTTTTACCTTTTCAAAATTTATTCAACTTTCCAAGATTATTCGACTTCCTTTTCAGTTTCTCTGGAACATCTTTTGTCGACATAACACTCCAACTGAATTCATCCAAATTTATCGTGCTGTATCAGCCGGCAGCCGAGGGTGAAAAGGGATTCAAGCTTGAATATTTCATTGGCGATTTCGTTGACAAACCGGACGACGACCACGGTTATTTTTAGATCGAAATTTTGGATTTATTTAATTTGACTTTATTCAAATTTTAATCTGAATTTCAAAAAATGCTTTACGAGATGGATAGCTGCAAAAAAAAAACGGATTTTTAGAAAAAATAATATTGACGCGGATTATTTTGATCACTTGAAAATTGTAGCATCGAAAAGCGATCGCAATAAAATCTGTTCGGTTTAGTTGTTTCCGAACAACTCATACTTGTTAATACGTTTGGAAAGAAAGAAACCTATTAAGATGGATAAATTTTATACCATTTGTTTTAGCACCGAACTCTTTCGATTCCCGAAAACTGAACTACGGATTTCAAATGAGATTTTTCAAATCATAATTCCGATCACTCCGTCTAATCCTGAGTAATCCACACTAATGATTTTTATGGATCCCCATAATGCAAAATATAAGAACCAGTTTTTAATCATATTCATAAATTTATGTCGAAGTTCTGAGTTTTTGAGTTTCATACATGTTCCAAATGTATCACCGTACCAGGTGATAGGCATGCGTGCCCTGCAATTGTTTTTTTAGTCTCTATGTCGTTCTCACGTTCTACCTATTCCAGACTCATCTACAGTTTGGTATTTCGACACAACGCTGCTTGTTTTCATCATGCTCTTCTATACGATTTCACTTATGGGTTCAACATAAAATAAAGAAAAATAATTTATATTCGAATTATGCTTCCTGAAAAATATGAACAAGCATGTAATATGCTGCTTGTTGCTTGTTCATTGTATTATCTTCAAGTGTACGGTCATTAATAAACATAAAATGCTGCTAATGTTTGCGTTCACAATATCGATTCGTTTTAATAATTTTTATTAGAACGGTCATTTCTGATGAATTTTGATCGTTTTGAATCACCACGTCTAACGCATAAATCAATAAGTTAATTATATTTCGAATAGATGCCATAGTCGTAATTGGGCTGTCCCCTAACAAAGCTTTCGATATAAGCTGCATGATGTGCCAATGGCCTCATTGCGTATTTGATCTGCAAAGGAAGCCGTTTTTTTTTTAGCTGAAACACTTATTTGCTGCATACATCACATCACTTTTAATTAGCTTCTAACCTATAGTATATTCCTTAGAAGATATCTGCCGACTTACTTACAAAAAAAAGTTGGCATTTTATGATGTTTGTCAGTCTATCGACGTTTGCGTAGGCGAGTGAAATAAACTAACTCTACGTAACGGATGTACTAGAAAATTATAACTGTTATAGATAGGCAAGCAGTTGTGTGATTTTAATTCGTTCTGTACAGTTTAACGTGTGAATCGATTGTACCAACTGAATTATTCACAAGATGCAACAGAAATTCGCCTACTAAATTGCATAGCGTTGAACTGAAGTTGTGGCTTCTTATCAACGTAATAGTAATTTTTTTTTCTGAAACATCTTCTGTTGTAGTATTTGTCGGAGTAGAGATTCGACATGTTCAACCTAGCGAGACTATTCTTGTTGAGTCTAATAGTTAAGTTAAAGAACTTAAAGAGATTTAATCCATTAGGCGGTTACATATTCAGTTGCTAAAGCTAGCAGCGTTCATCACATGCCTATTGTATAGATGATGTTCAGCTAACCAATGTGACATATTTACGGTAGAATTTAAATACGTCAATAGTAAAGTAGATAATCGCGTAGGAAAATGTTCTTGAAGAGGTTTGTAAACGTATTTACTTGAATTTAGTTGGGATGTGGATCGTGAAAAAAAAAACGAGTAATTTTTTTTTCGCAAAAATATGGAAGTCCTCTCCTCAACAACTATTCATCAATACAGATGGGGAACACAAAATTTTGATGTTATAATTAATAAAGGATTGCAAATGTAAAACGCCGAACGCTTGAAAATTTTTCGACGTTCAACATCATAGCTCTCCAATATCGTTGGCCCATTAGGGTCGAACTATTCAAAAGAATTTGCAATTTTCGAGAATTTGCAATTTTCGAGAATTTGCAATTTTCGACAAACCTCGGGTTGCCTTTGCATACGCGCAATGTAGGCTCCCATTTTCGGATAATATAAGCCGGGAAAATATCTGAAGTAATTTTAAAATTTAAAACTTTCGCGTATTCATATCCTTGCTTCTAACGCCAAATTTTATGAGGAAAATATGCAAAACATCTCATAACAAACTAGATCGATTGCACACAAAAAAAAGGTTATGCAACATGGGTCTAATTTATGGACACTAATTTATGAGGAGAAAATGAGTGCATGAACGATAAGGCGAACAAGGCATCGAATATTGTCGAGAAGTTGGAGAAAGATAAATTGAGAAGCCTCTGTTAGATTGTGCGAAAGCAGAAGGAAAGCGATAAATTTCGCCATTCAGCGATATGCGATTTTTTTTAAATGAGCGAATGTTTTCGATTATTAAAAAAAAAAACAAAGTTCAATAGTTCCGTCATCCTTACAGCGTTTCAACTATCTTCTACTGTGATGTACTCCAGTACGCTTGACCACAGTAAAGCATGCTACAAATAGACTATTGATGTTAACTGCTAACGAAGCTTCATTGCCAGCCAAGTTAAAATATAAAGAGCCATCTGCCTAAAACGGATGAAACATTTCGCACAAAAGAATCGTTACGGAAATCGCTGAAACTTGCTGCTACACGCCGAAAATTTTGGCTCATATCTATTCACGAGTTCTCTGAAACAGTTTTTGTCAACTATTTATTCGATAGGGATGAGAAGTTGAAGATGTGAATAAACAAATGATCGTAAACGACAACAGACCTGAACTGAGTATACGGGCTACTCGTAATTAACTGCAATCGTTCTAAGAATGGCCAAATCATTATATCCGCATAACCTACTTGTTTACCTGAAATACTCTTGTCTTGCCTAGAGGAAAGTGAGTTCACGGCAATGAACGCAATCATCGATTTTCGCTACAACATTTACTCATCGAACAAGTATTGAATGTTTCTTCTTTTTTTTAACAACAATCTGAAGAACTTTTTCCCTTCCTAGAGAGTCGAAATAAAAATTGCTTTTCTGTAGAAAAAAATTCGTATTAACGCTGTCGAAAATTTATTTTAAATTTTTGCAAATTGTTCACTCGAAAACTTTTTAAAGTTCAACGGCTGTCGAAATAATTTAAACCCGCCCCACCAAAGATAACTTTGCATTTCAGCATCTTACGCATTGTCGACTAAGTAAGACGAAATTTTGCGTTTTTTTAAATAGAACACTTCAAGCAATACAGTTGACCTATACATTGTGGATGGGTTTTCAAAAACCGCATATAGTATTTGCACGGTTGTCAAATCCGATATAGCCGTTAGGTGTTAGTAATGAATTGGCTATCTGATGATGCGAAATTCGGTTAGGACGAATGATGTGCCGAAATTATCGTTTAAGAGGATAAACTAAAAGAAAAAAGTGCTCATTCTAAAGAACGGATGCGAAGACAAACTGAACTATTCATTTGTTCGCTGTATTGTTATCTCAGAGATCTCTAACATATTTGTTGGGAAGAAATTTCAAAAAAAAAAAAACTATTTAAAACTTCAGCAGTAACAGCAGTCAATCAGCCTTCACTAGAAAAAGAGTTCTTGGAGCCTCGTGACTCAAAAAATTCCTAAATATTCTTCTGAGATGGGTGCACAATTGTATCAGCGAATGACCGCTAAAAAAAAAAAACAATCATAATCGTCCCAAAAATCGCTCACAAATTCCGCAAAAACTATCTTGGTAGCTTAATGAACGTCAATTTTTTCATACGTCGACTTTATTGGTCAAAGAGAGCAATTTAGTAAACAGGTCTTAAAGCGATAAAACCAGGTAGACCAAGGGTCTACGAGGTGACCAAGATCATTTATTACCTCCATAGAAATTGTCGATCAGAAGTGACTCGGCATTACGAAGAGCCGAGTGCAGTGCTTGGTCGGTTTCTCGTTGTGCGGAAGCGTCTGATGATGAGAAAAATTGGTACATCACTGAGATCAACTGAAAAAAATTCATGCCAATGCGCATACTGAAATCGCAAAACCAGCTAGTCAAATACGGTACAGTTTATTTTTTTAAACTTTTTTTGGCAATAAGTCATGCTCTTTTCATCTGTGCCACAATCCGGACCACCTAATATCGAAAACGTGAGATGGGCGCCGTTTGTTTATGAGTAAGGGCGCATGCCTTATATGAGATCAACTTACGCTCAAATAAAAAAGGCGCATATCTTACCTTTTCCAGTCTGATAAAGCATAAGCGCTATCAACACCTTTAAATCACCACCATATGAAGTTCTTATAAAGTTATAGATGTTTACAAACTGAAGCTTACTGATGAGAGTCGTTCGAGAAGTATTTTCTGATGAGCCTTCAAATACGGATCACGAGGCAAAATCGACGAGCTAGGGAACACTTCGTCGAGATATTCGGCCACCACATTTGATTCGTAAACGGTCTGAAACGCTATCACTGTTCACTTTGTGGCAATCGAACCAAACGATCCAAACAATGACTTCGGTCCTAAATATTAGTGTTTTGCATAAAACTTGTAAAAAAAAGGGCAGCGTTTCTATTGCAGCACTATAATGTTATACGCAATTTGTCACTAGACGCCACAAAACGCTTAGCCTCGTCCCCCAAATTGATTAATCGTAACAAAGATTGAAAAAAAAACTAACAATGAGAACTGATATAAATAACAAAAAATTCTATACAAGAAAACTTGGCTTAGAAAAGGAAAAGACAGTATCTCGAGTCGAGAAGCAAAGCCTAGATGCAAAAATGGATACGTTTCTCTGTGTGTATTCATTCGTTTATTACTGTGAACGGCTAAACATCATGAAACATGTTCAACAAAATGAACTGAAATATCTAAGATACGTACTTTTCCATTCATTTCTAATGCTGGTACGCGACCAAGAGGACTTTTTGCCAAAAACCAATCTGGACCATGCTCGGGATTCACGTTCACGATTTCAACGCTGAAATGAACTTGCCACTAAAATCGAAGGGATAAATTCGAAATTTTGGTAGTTGGAGTTAGTGATGCCATCGTACCAAAAAGTATAATACTTTTCGTACTGTACTTGTACTTATACCGGGTATAGTACAGTAAAAATCGCAAGTATAGTATAAGTACAGTACAGTGCGATTTTTCGAGGGGTGGTACAAGTACAGTATCCTACCAAAAAATCTGGTACGATGGTATTAATAGTTGGAGTCACTCGTGAGTAAGATTAAAAGTAGTTGATATAAAATTTTCGTAAAATATTTACCACACGAAACAATACAACATCTCTCTAATATTAACACTTCCTGTTTGTTCTCATACTAGTTGCTGCTGTGCTCATGTATATTATATTACTTTGTATGTTCACTGAACTGATAATACTGCTGCTGTAATCAGCTTGAACTTTTGTTTTTACGCACTGTTCAAAATAACATGTGCTCGATATACAGTCTTTATTTTCAATATGCTTGAAGACAAAAAATCTGAAGGTATGCAACAAGTCGAAAATTTAAGGTACACACCATACGCGCAAACATCCAGCGCACACCCCGCGTATTCGATTTGCTACAGATTCAGACATTCAGACAAGATTTCCACTAGTGCCTTCCAACTAAGAAGAATTGTAACGATAAATGTCGCTCAATTTGTTAAATATTGAAGGGGAAAAAAAAACAGAAAGAAGCATCATACGGAATTCCCTTCTTTGCCACGTAAATAATTGCTCTTTCAGCGTATGGACAGAAACGCATGCTGTACAGGCGTATTGTTCCTGGCGTAGCGTACGGCTCCATGGATCCTATTTTACTCGATTAAAACATGTGATTAGCTGATCAAAAACAACACTATACCACACCATAATTAATAGGATCGAATGCAAAATCAAACTTTTTCTCGTGTAAACAAATCAGTTCAACCTATCAAACTTCACATTTCCGAAAAAAAGCACTGTACAATAATCTGTACATTGGTACATTATAAGAGATACGCCTTCACGTACAGTATTTTAAATAAGCTTGGCTCAAATTTTAAAAACAAACTTTTAACCTAAATTTTTTTAAGCAAAATAAATTTAAAAAAAAACCTAAAATAGATGAGAGAATTTTGATTGCCTAGGTAAACAAACAATTCCTTAACCGTAGCTAACAACAGGCCGCATTCGCTGCTTTTGCATAACGGCTCTTTTCGCTGGCTACATTCCCATAATAAGAAAATCAAAATCGAAGTGGGACTTTAAATAGCAATAGCCTAAAATAGCATCACTAAATCAGAAACATACCCAAAATGGTGGCTAGAATTTCATTGAAAAGCAACAAATTCGCATAGCTCTATTCAAATGGAACAAAGCTGTTAATTTACTTAAGTTCCCTTCTTTTATAAGTCATTCGCTTTAAAACAACGCATTACCTTGCTACCTTGCTAAAGCGAGTTTGAGAACTGAATAATATTCGGTCATATTTTTTAATTTTGAAGGTATTGTAATTATTGCAGTCGAGTTTTTCTGTTTCATCTCATATATCAAAAGCATTAATCGCCTATTCGTTTCTTTTTATCGATTGCTTTTTAGAAGTGAACCGTCTGATCATCGATATTCGAACATATGATATCAGTCGGGTAAAGTGATGAATGTTTTGTTGCAATGGAACGTGAATGGATAAAAAATGGCTCTTAGAATATCGATTGGCGTTCTAGCTTAATCGCGGTGGAATATTTGCTCACCAATAGTTTTTTTTGCGAAAAAAAAAATGATTAAAATGTTTTACGGAAATCACGATAGGCTCTGAAGGATGAATGGTTAATATTACGAAATTAATCGCTAAAATTATATTTGGTAAATTTTTTGTTCCATTTGATCAGAGCATAAATAATTCATAAGGTTTCCGCAGTAAAAAAAAAAAGTGATAAAAATTCGAACTTACTTACCGGGATGAAGAGTGATCGAGTTTAGTCCCCTAATGTTCGCACCAACGACGGCAGTTGTACTATAGGAAATTGGAGTCTGAGCCACTCGAGGTATGTTGACGATCTTTTCTTGTAACATTGATGTCGGTATAGTTGATGTATAGCTATGCATTACGTTATATTTGTTCGGTTTTGCATAACCGTTTCTATCAACATAATAAGATTGATTGTTCTGCAAAAAAAAGAAACCCAGTTATTTCAATAATAATGGAAAATCTAAATCTAAACTAAATGATTAAAATAAATCTAAACTAAATCCAAACTAAAAAAAATCTAAAAAATAAATTCAAATCTACTAAACTAAATGATCATAAAATTTTGAAGGGTTCCGATTCATTTTGGTTCAATTCACCGTAGTGACGAAATGAAAACAATTACATCATTAAATTTACCAGAAGGATTTCTATGAAAGAAGAAGCGCCGAAATAATTCGCAAAAAAAGAGAAAAAAATTTCAGTATCACGATTTTGTTTACTCTGAAACGATTCCATATCGCTCAGCATTGACGTCAAATGAAGAAATCGGCAAACGCTAGTGATCACAAGCGATTAACTGATTCATGTGCCCCATTTTTAAGGGGGGGGGAGGGGGGGGGGGAATCACGAAAAGAGCTCACGCTCACGCAAAGTAATCTTCCTATGCCAATTTTCATACGAAATATGCAAATGCCCACATACGATGGAACGATTTAAAATGTCGGAAATTACACCTCAAACGTGATCTGTGAAGCGACTTGTTGCATCGGTTGTCCCAATATTGCACTAGCTAGTTCGCTAAGAAATTGCATACATAACGCAGCCGTTGCATTGCAATTACTCGGCTGCATCGTCCAATATGATCTTGCTCCTGATGACTAGAAAAAAGGAAGGAACATAAACACTAAGGTGTTCAGCATATCATCAAAACGAAGAATGTATATGACCTCATGCGTATATTTACACACATGTAGACAAAGTACTGAACAATCATCTTTTATCATACAATCGGAATGAACATAAAATAGTAACAGTAATCGCCCTTATAATAAGAGATTAACAATGAACGAAAATAATAGGAAATTACGAAAAGAAAAAATAATAAAAGAATATAATAAGGAATTATAGCAAGAGATAACGATAAAAGAATATAATTATTGAAGATTTCAAGAATGACATCAAAATGGAAAAACAATAGTGAAGGAAGAGTTCGACTAAAATCTGCAAAGAAAAAAAATTGAATAATTCGCTAACAGAGGTTCATACTAAGTATTGTTCTAGATACGAATACCTGTATACAATAGCACTGTTGATAAAAAGACATCTACGAAAGTCTGTCATCGTTTTTTTTTTCGTTTCAACGAAAGCATCATAGCTCAGCCATATCAGATAAACGTTCTGAGCTTGAACATTTGACACGCTTTTTATATTGCCGACTAGCTATCGTCTCTGGTAGTGCCGACTGGTACAAAGTTGCATCTGATTCGTATCATACTTTTGTTCGATAATTGCTTTAAAAGCTTAGAAAAGCTTAAAAAATTAACCGTTTAGTTTAAAAGGATAAACTTTGAAACATAATCTCTCAATATTGCGGTTCGGTTGAAAAGCAAGAAGCCGTTTTGCTTTACGAATACGAAACGCTTAGATGGGTACAGCTTATATCGTCACTTTACAACAACGATTCATTCGAGCGACCATTCGTTTCATAAAAAAATTTGCCAAAAAGAAATCGAAGGTTCCTTTGCGTTGAAATATATTCGAAGATATCCGCTAAAGAAAAGTGTAGACCACCTGACAGACGTTTGAACGAAACAATAAACGTAATGCGTCATTGGAAATAAATTTAAATGCAGCAATACTGTTAGCAATGTTCTCCAATTTCCTCACAAATGTATTATCAGGTTGCAGATTTAAAAACTAAGTACTAGACCAGTCCAGCTCGCGTAAGAGGTAGACCCGATTTACACGGGAGGTTGAATATGGTCGAGCGGAGAGGGAGAGGAAAGCGGAAATAAATTTTTTGACCTTTGGCAAGTGAATTCACTAGAAAAGGCTCATTTAGAGGGCAGATCGAAGTGGCGTATCAAGAAGGGAAGAAATCTGAGCTGCGAAACTGTTGAATTCGATAACTGAATGGTGCGGATTTCATCATCAAAAGAGGGAGTGAATTTGTGGAGAAGGAATGGATTGAGATAAAGAGAGAACTGAACTCGACTATAGGATGTGCGATTAAATTCGGATTAGAAGTTGCAGGAATTGAAGGTTTCTCAACCTTTTAAGGAAGGTGTAGAATTAAGGCAAACTCAAAATCACGAGAAACTTTTCAGAACTCCTTGAGATGAACGTATAATCGTGTGACGTGTATTAAAGGTGTGGGATTCTATTGACGACTATACGGTACTCTAACAAATACAGAGTTATTCACTGACAGCAGTCTACGAAATAGTAACTTTCTCCGAAAACTCAAGTCCAAAGGGAATGATGAATGGATTGGAGCCGAACAATTTGGCGAAGTCCATTTTATTTTCGACAACATAGAGTCGAAAATAGTTCGAACCTTAGTGATGATACGTTTCTATGCAAGTAAGGGATGGGTTGCCTTCTCGTTGTCGATAAACACGATCGGGCTCATTTCGGACCGCTAATCTACAACATTCGTGCCGTGTGCTGCTCAGCGCTTCTGTGTGCACATAAATAAATACACAAAAAAGAACCACTCAAATTCCGATTCGAAGATATCCGCTAAAGAAAAGTGTAGACCACCTGACAGACGTTTGAACGAAACAATAAACGTAATGCGTCATTGGAAATAAATTTAAATGCAGCAATACTGTTAGCAATGTTCTCCAATTTCCTCACAAATGTATTATCAGGTTGCAGATTTAAAAACTAAGTACTAGACCAGTCCAGCTCGCGTAAGAGGTAGACCCGATTTACACGGGAGGTTGAATATGGTCGAGCGGAGAGGGAGAGGAAAGCGGAAATAAATTTTTTGACCTTTGGCAAGTGAATTCACTAGAAAAGGCTCATTTAGAGGGCAGATCGAAGTGGCGTATCAAGAAGGGAAGAAATCTGAGCTGCGAAACTGTTGAATTCGATAACTGAATGGTGCGGATTTCATCATCAAAAGAGGGAGTGAATTTGTGGAGAAGGAATGGATTGAGATAAAGAGAGAACTGAACTCGACTATAGGATGTGCGATTAAATTCGGATTAGAAGTTGCAGGAATTGAAGGTTTCTCAACCTTTTAAGGAAGGTGTAGAATTAAGGCAAACTCAAAATCACGAGAAACTTTTCAGAACTCCTTGAGATGAACGTATAATCGTGTGACGTGTATTAAAGGAGGTGTGGGATTCTGTTGACGACTATACGGTACTCTAACAAATACAGAGTTATTCACTGACAGCAGTCTACGAAATAGTAACTTTCTCCGAAAACTCAAGTCCAAAGGGAATGATGAATGGATTGGAGCCGAACAATTTGGCGAAGTCCATTTTATTTTCGACAACATAGAGTCGAAAATAGTTCGAACCTTAGTGATGATACGTTTCTATGCAAGTAAGGGATGGGTTGCCTTCTCGTTGTCGATAAACACGATCGGGCTCATTTCGGACCGCTAATCTACAACATTCGTGCCGTGTGCTGCTCAGCGCTTCTGTGTGCACATAAATAAATACACAAAAAAGAACCACTCAAATTCCGACGCGATTTTAGTCCTCTTTACGAGCATCTTTACGTAAAAACTCTCTGAAAAGAAGATAGTAAAACTTCAAAAGCAATCCCATTTCATCACTGCTTATAGCAATTTGGTCAGGAGTTGGACCCATTCAAAAAAAAAGTGAGTTGCACAAATCGTTTTGGGATAGATATCTCGTTCAAACTGCTGCAGCGACGTATTGGATCGACCAAAGAGTGAGAGAGGATATTTGATAATTACATATACAAAGATAACGCTCATGCCCTTAAATCTATAACTGGAATACTGTTTGCATTGCATTACTTGTTATGCGTATATGCATCATTATGCTATATGCTTATAGTTGTGTGGAATTTGCAATTAGAAAGCCTTTAAAACGTCATAAAAGCCTTTGTAAGGTCACGGCTTAGAAGTAAAACTATCGCGCTCAAATATTCGATAGAAATGTGCAAGGTGCAAAAAAATGAAGGACTTTCGAATATAAAAGAGTTGGAAGGAAAAGATCTTTTCTTTTTGGAAGGAAAAAATGTGTATATATATTTACTATATATATACATATATATATATATATTAAAACTATCGCAATATTCGATAGAAATGTGCAAGGTGCAAAAAAATGAAGGACTTTCGAATATAAAAGAGTTGGAAGGAAAAGATCTTTTCTTTTCGGAAGGAAAAAATGTGTATATATATTTACTATATATATACATATATATATATATATGTATATATATATATATATATATATATCGTTTTATCCCTTCCCAAAAGCGTCCCTCTCTAATAAATCATTTTCAACAAAACCATAATAAATCTTATGGCTTCCGGGGGCTTTGTTCGAAGCAATAAATTAGTTCGAAATTACAACCTTTCCCACATACTTCACTACTTTTTCTTTGCTAAGAATATTTCCAACAAAAAGTTACCCTGACATCAATTTTTATTCGAAAAATGACTGACTGACTACTCGATTATACTCCAAAAAACAGTGACAACCCGATGCGCCATTGAGAAGTGAACAATAAAATTACAAAACAGCCTATACATACAGTCAATTCAGAACTCAATATCTGATTAACGGGAAAGCAAAAGGCGTGAGGGACAACGATGAATGCGAAAAAAAAGGAACGGAATTAGCAAACGGAATGATATTATTCGAATATGAAACGCTGCGGTGTTTGCTAAGAAATTTGCATCTCGTCTACTCCCCTTCATTTCCCCCCCCCCCCTATTTTAAGGAATGAGGTCCATGTCGAGAAGGAGACAATTTCTTTTTCGCCTTTGTAAGAGAGGGCTTATTTGAGAAGGCTGTGCAAAATAGTGGGGGCGTGGGGGAGGGGGTTGCGGAACGGGATTGGGTGGGGGAGTCTGTCCGAGATAATAGGTAAATCATTTTTCATCGATGAGTGACAGCAACAAGACGACTATCGCATGACGTCTATGAGCCGTTAGTGTCACCATGCTGCTTGCAGCAAATGGATAATTTATTCTTAAATTTTGAAATTTGAAAATTTTCCATTCGATCGTGAAGATTTTAGTTTTGTTCTACACTCTCCATTTAAATTTCCTTTCGAAAACTAACTGCTGCCTACGAAGACCAAACGTTCGAGCTCAAGACAGGGTTTAGTGATGTGTTCAGTCGTCCTTTACCCGAGCAATTGCCCACTTTTATTGCTTGATAAACCAATAAATGAACTATGTACTTTGAAAACTGCGTTCAAAAACCTTATATATCCGTCCACATTTCTGATGATCGATTACCCATTCATAAATAATAAAAAGTTTTTCTACGTGAAAAGCAAAAGAATGTTTTTTATAATTATAGGTTTGTGGATATTTCTCGACAATGTCATAGCGAGATTCGACGTATGCGTGTGTATTTGTGCGCTTGTACCATTGCCCATCTAAACGTTGCTTTTAACTCTTAACAAAAAAAGCCTCTAATCATAAAATGTTCAGATTTTTTCAGCTTAATTTTCATTTAGAATAGGCATGTTTCCAAAATTCCGCCGTCACTTAGAATGGTGAGAAATTTTTTCGTTTATTCTTTCTATACGAGGTGCACACTCAATTTGCTTCATTAAATATCTATTCAAGTATTTACACTCTTATTCTATGATCATTGCATTCATTTTAAATGTATTACTCAGAGATTATATATATACGTATATATATATACACTATATATATAGTGTATATATATATACGTATATATATAATCTCTGAGTAATACATTTAAAATGAATGCAATGATCATAGAATAAGAGTGTAAATACTTGAATAGATATTTAATGAAGCAAATTGAGTGTGCACCTCGTATAGAAAGAATAAACGAAAAAATTTCTCACCATTCTAAGTGACGGCGGAATTTTGGAAACATGCCTATTCTAAATGAAAATTAAGCTGAAAAAATCTGAACATTTTATGATTAGAGGCTTTTCTTGTTATGAGTTAAAAGCAACGTTTAGATGGGCAATGGTACAAGCGCACAAATACACACGCATACGTCGAATCTCGCTATGACATTGTCGAGAAATATCCACAAACCTATAATTATAAAAAACATTCTTTTGCTTTTCACGTAGAAAAACTTTTTATTATTTATGAATGGGTAATCGATCATCAGAAATGTGGACGGATATATAAGGTTTTTGAACGCAGTTTTCAAAGTACATAGTTCATTTATTGGTTTATCAAGCAATAAAAGTGGGCAATTGCTCGGGTAAAGGACGACTGAACACATCACTAAACCCTGTCTTGAGCTCGAACGTTTGGTCTTCGTAGGCAGCAGTTAGTTTTCGAAAGGAAATTTAAATGGAGAGTGTAGAACAAAACTAAAATCTTCACGATCGAATGGAAAATTTTCAAATTTCAAAATTTAAGAATAAATTATCCATTTGCTGCAAGCAGCATGGTGACACTAACGGCTCATAGACGTCATGCGATAGTCGTCTTGTTGCTGTCACTCATCGATGAAAAATGATTTACCTATTATCTCGGACAGACTCCCCCACCCAATCCCGTTCCGCAACCCCCTCCCCCACGCCCCCACTATTTTGCACAGCCTTCTCAAATAAGCCCTCTCTTACAAAGGCGAAAAAGAAATTGTCTCCTTCTCGACATGGACCTCATTCCTTAAAAACGTAATGAACTCCACAGTAAAATGTCATTCAGCAGAGACCGAAAAAGATAGCTTGAAAAAGATTAAAAGATACCTTCGACATAAAAATCGCCTCAAAGAAACACCATATAGGGCTGCTGAGGATTCTATTTGAGGTGCAGTAGCGTACAGAAATAAAGAAGCAAATAAAGTGAGGAGTGTTTCAGTGTTGGCAGCAGATTCACAACTACAATTACAGTAACAAACACGCTTTTTTCAGCATTTAGTTCGGACAACTACCAAAAGAAGCTCGCACGATGTCGGGTGGAAGCAGCCAGATGAGACTGACCGAATAACTACTGTTCGAAAGAGTGTGACCACTTGTTGGCTGACTCGTCCTCGTCAATTTATGTCCAAACTGGTCACATTGTTAGTGATGTTTGCTCGAAGGAAAAAAAACCGAAATGTGCAACCAAAATATAATATGGCCACGCGCAGTACACAATACCTCCAAATCGCCTTAGCGTACATGTGAAGTCAATAAAGTGAACATTTCGTGTACCTCACTCATCTCGGGCAGTCTAGCATTCGATTAGGTGTAACCAGCTTTAGGCTCAATCACGTCGGTAAGCGAAACATGTTCAGCGGTGTGAAAAGCTCAATTTTTCCAGATACATTCTTTACTATTTGATAAAACGTACAGAACATTCATTTGCAAATGAATAATGCATAGTGCTAATAATTCTTTTTCGCAAAAATTAACGCATGCTTCCAACCATCTTTGAAAAAATCATGGGCATCATTTCGTAATTGAGAGCTTTCCCTTCGCACTTTCTCTTGCCCCAATGGATGAAGTCCTCGATACAGCCGTGCACTGAACTGTTTATCAATCTTGTTACTACAACGAACTTTGAGTATTCGGAAAGACGTGAAGTAATGTCAATCCGATGAATCATGCCTCATACACAAACCTTTCAATTCGGTGCAGTTTGAAAATAAACAAGGGATTGCTGTCGATCGAATAGATTGGTAAGCATGAATCCAGTAGCAATATAAAATAATTTGAACATTATATGCAAATGGTTCACATTTGTAAAAGTGCCTCAAGTCGACAATGTGGCTCTCTGTGCACTTATATGCCTGCCTCTCTCCTCGGTAGTTTCAACTCGGGAATCAGTCACGCTAAAACCAATAAACACCGTCCGAACAATTAAAACTGTAGGGTTCACACTGCATCGAGAATAATTAATTACGACTATACTACTCAGAATATATACGCAAACCGTAAGCGACCCGCCCATCTCAGAGCATTTTGAACGGTTTCGTTATTTGTGGACATTTTAAGCAGATTCATCCAACAAACAGAATGGCCAAAGCGAATATCATGCTTGTCTCGAGGTATGCGTATCATTTGTATTTGATTGCACGACGTTACACTTCCCCTCTTCACTTTCCAACTGTAGCTAATATACGATCGCCTACATAAACAGACGAGTTGCTCTTGTCAAATAATAAAACAGCTTCGCTTGGACAACACAGTATCACGTAACGTAAAGCGACACACGAGATTTTTCAGATTCCTCATCGCAACGTCTGCTTAAGAAACCGGTCGGTTTGCACATCTCGTCGCAAACATTCTTATAAGTCGTATTCAGTGATATTTGAAGTGAATTCAAAGGGGTAGCGAGCAGCGCTTTCGGGTGTTGACCGTGTATATAACAAATGCAAAGGAGTTGTCGCGTGTCCATTATTGAAGACGGCCAACTTCGCACACAAACCAAAACGCTGGTCGGCTCACTTTCAGCAATATAGGTAACCGACTTACCCAACTTCCTTCTTTTCCTGTCAGAGTAAAGATTTTTTTTTCGCCAAAAACATTCCAATGAATCATCGAATGATAAATAAAGGTCGCCCAAAAACAAGGATGCCTCCCATCCAAAGCCTGTTGCTTGACTTATTAATTTTTCAACGAAAAAAAATGAGGACAGTTAAATCATTAAACATATAGGAGTACTATTTGAATCGCTGTATCCCATAACAAGAAAACATTCGATTTTGACCATCTAAAATTAGATCGGATGATTTTAAGACAACGAAACAAACACACCGATAACCATCAATTATAATGCCGGAAGTAATCGGAAGCACACGTTCGCTTAAGCAAAAATCAGCGATTGTCGTTGAAAAATCGATTTACGTTCGCTTTCGCCTCTACAAGTGCATAAATTTGGTTCATGTTCTCAACAATATGGTCACATTGCAGCAATGATATGGCAAATAAAGATACCAATTTAAGAAAACAAAAAAATAAAATAACCTACAGACCCCTACACACTTAAAGGGGTCGATAGTCGACGTATACGTACATAAGAGAGGATTCGTTGCGTATAGAAACATAAACAGTAAACACGATAAGGTACAAGAATAATCTTCGAATAAAGTGCCCGATAGAACAATGATGAAAATAGAGAAATCTAAAAGAATGGTGAACGAATTCATATATGAAAAAGAACCCAGCAACGTCATAAAAAACCTTGAAATGTGCACAAATAAAACGAAATCATTAGTAAGCCGTGCCTTATATTCTCCATCAATAAGCGGAAAAAACACCGACGGAAGAACCTAATTTTATCTTTGTTTTATTTCCTTAGGCGGATGTTCAGGTCGTTGTCGACTTACAAAATGGCGCCGTTATAAGCTCAGCAGAACTAGAAAGGTAGAGAGTGTTACCGTGTAAGCTCAGAAAGCCCTTACCACATTAAACAAGCTCCTAAAGCAAAATACCAGGTGAGCATCCTCCCTACTCATTTTAGAACCTAACAATCGAGCGACTTAAGACAACTGCGGTGAATGCAAAATGCAAACCAACCAGACCTATTTAAAGGCACAAACCCAACGACCTATTGCCGTACGTGAATTTTTCATACTAAGACCAAATTTTAGGAAAATCTTTATATGCACTGGTTTGCGCCTTAAACGCAATAGCTAACTATCCTAAACAAAATGGGATCATTTATGATCGACCTTGTTCCGATGAATTTTTCTCGAAGCAAAGATGAAAGGACCTTTAGCCGGATCGAATTATACGTGAAAAAGATTTCGAGGAAACGATATTTCATAATTTTGCGTATGCAAAAAAAAAAATCTGATCTCACATATCATTCCCATACATAAATAGTGGAGGTGAGAGGGGAGGGAAGGGGGGGGGGGGGGGGGGGGGGGGGGGGGGGGGGGGGTGGGGAGGAAGGCAAGTCATCAGTTAAGCACATCCATAACGAGCTTAAACGGCAAGAATGCTTTTCGACCATCAGCTAATCTCTTCAACGATCGTTTCCTGTACCGAACATGCAGAGGGCTTGCTTCGATTGCCTTGCACAGTAGGCATTCCAATGAAAATTCCAATCTTCCCTACAATCAAAACACCCACCCTTCCCCACTCCCCCCCCCCCATGTTTACATGCCGCAGGCAATGTAATGATCCTCGTCCATTCTGAAGCCTTGCTAATATTAATGGTAATATACACCTGTATAGCGTGCCCGTTGACTTCATCTGGCGACTAATTAATGCAATGAAAGAAGTTGGAAAAAATGGAAGTAAGTTAAAAACCGATGTGCAATGAGAAAGTTTAACGCTGTTGCAACCATACAAACACTTCCTTCTACCTCACCATCGACTACGAGAATCAACTTCAATGGCTTCAAAATTAGAGACCCGCAAATTGAACTGGAAAAAGGTGACTTGATAGATTTCTTGAAAACAAGGGATAACGTCATTGTGTGATTATACCATAATACAGCGTTGATATACACAGCTGTTGTCACACTTTACAACATAAACTTTCTCTATACAATTTTTTGGCAAACTCCATTCAGTATACACGCAAGCAGAAAATCATCAATTATAAGCCGTCAACCAGATATGCACTCAGCTTAAAAGTATGGTAGTTAAGAAGTTAAGTTTGTTGGGTGGAAAACGATGGAAAGAGAGCAAATTTTTCAAATAAATTTGTACGCTTCATAGTAGTTCACAATCTCAATGGATGGGGAAAAAATCTTACAGATTTCAGGGCCAATAGAAAGTTCTCAAAAACAAAGTGCTGCAACAGTTGAAAGGTTTCGCGAAGAAAATTTCACCATGAATTCTCTCGCTGAGATTTTAAAGGAGTCTTTACAAATTCAAGAAAGATGAATTTTCTTGTCGGCAACAGATAAAACATTTATGATATTTCGATGTCGCCTTCGTTGATCACTTTCAGACTCAGCAGCTCCATCCTACCATTATTCTTCGTCTCTTTACGCAATAACTCGTCTATTAAGCGATATGAGCCCGGTTCAATTAGACCAACCTGTGAAAAAAAAAAGTTTTAAAAACTACAACAACAACAGCTGTATGTTTTATAGGCATAAGATTAATTTCGTGGAAAGCAAAACCCTCACACACACACACACACACACACACACACACACACACACACCACACACACACGCATACCACTCACCACACACACACGCACACCACAGGTACCACACACACACCGCACACACACTACACCACACACACACCACATTACACCACACATACGACACACATCACACATACGACACACACCACATACACGACACACACCACACACACGATACACGCACGCACACGCACAGTAGCCTTCTGATAATTTTTCTTACTAGTCATTTATATTAAACGTTTCAACTCGTTTATACAATGGATTTCATTGCACGCAAATAAATGGAATGCCGATCAGCCCTACTATTATAAATTTAGAATTAAGATTGTTAGTTTGTACTAAATTCGCCTCATCTAAACATTTCCGGTTTTCGCTTTACAGAAATGGCCAACAAACATACTGCCAAAACAACGTAACCGCCATCACCACTGAACACAAAAAACGTAATAGCATCATCGGCTGGGCAAAGAAGCGATACAATATGGGAATTTTAATGTCTTCTTTTTGTCACAAAAAAATAAGATTAGTTAAAAGATAAATATCAAAAAAAAAGGAAATTTGTTAAAAGCGTGATGAAACGAACAATTTCGAGACTGCCTTGGTCCCAATCTTCAACCTCAACGTTCGAGAACAGATTCTTGAGGCGTTCATGCATCCGCTTTGCCTCTTTAGCCTCTACTGAGATACGAAGACGCATCTCTGCACGGTCGATCTTCATCGTTTCACGAAGCTTTGGAATCATCTCTAATGCCTAAAAATTCGAATATCCTTGAATAAAGTACCGCTCATAGCTTTTGAATCGAAACGTTTATTTCTTAAGTAAAGTTGCATTCAAAACACAACACTCATTTGCAGGCTACGAATTTCGACATCAGCTTAACGCCCTTCTCTAGCTAGATTCTCTTCCCCCACACATATGCCGCTATAGCGTTTCGCCTCTCCTACAGCTGTACAACCTAAAAGTGATAGTGGCGGCATGGAGCTAAAACTGACCCTTTCCAGATCCATTAGAATGCGGAAGTCAGCAGCCTTGCAAAAAATAATCAGCTATCAATCCCACATACGGGTACAAAAGGCGTTCCTTCAGTTCGAATGTAATCAGTGAGCGACTTTTCTACTACGCCTTCCGCGTTCTTTTTTTTTCTCGCTACCATCGTGTCCCCCTCCCCCCTCCTCACCAATCTTCCAAACGCTGTACATAGTAATATCCTGCCAAGGGGAAAGGACGCGACAAGTACAACACAACAGAAACGACGATATTCGTTGCATTATTCGCTTTTGCTCTCAATAATTTCCATGGCATACGCTCAAAATGTCAAATTACCGTTCACCTGCTGCTTTGCGGATCGATTCGGTTTAAGGCTGAAATGAAGATCATGCAACGCCTTCTCGATGACGGCCAACGAATATGGACGTTTCGTTTCCGGATTGACACACATATTTGCAATTATGTTTGCAACCTCCTTGAACGACGACTCCGATTGCACTTGCCGCTCTTTATCCGATGGAAAGGACGCGACAAGTACAACACAACAGAAACGACGATATTCGTTGCATTATTCGCTTTTGCTCTCAATAATTTCCATGGCATACGCTCAAAATGTCAAATTACCGTTCACCTGCTGCTTTGCGGATCGATTCGGTTTAAGGCTGAAATGAAGATCATGCAACGCCTTCTCGATGACGGCCAACGAATATGGACGTTTCGTTTCCGGATTGACACACATATTTGCAATTATGTTTGCAACCTCCTTGAACGACGACTCCGATTGCACTTGCCGCTCTTTATCCGATACTTGAAGATCACCTTTGTCCAGAATCTAGCAACAGATTTCCATTAGGCTCCCTCTAAATTGCACTTTTAACAATCAATAACTGAACGCTAGTAGAAGTGAAAGATAAACGAAAGACTTCCTGAGAAGGGAGTAAGTATGGTAAGGATTTCGATGAATTTAGCCTAATGAGAGGCATATTCTTAAAAATTCAAAGTTATTGGAAAAAGACCCCTTACTTCTGATATCTTATAAACGAAACAAGAAGCGAAAAAAACAAACAAACAGGGGGGATGTTATTAACTATTTTTCATGAAAAAACATCTCAACTAGCTTCCCAGAAGTGGCAATTCTTATCATATACACTCAAGTTTATGGTTAAGAAAGCTAGATATCTTCGACTAAAGAGTACCGTATTGGCTGACCAAAAAATTCGGTGGACAGGGCAACGAAAAAGGATTAAAAATATATATATAATGCGCGTTCTCTTAAGCAAATAACGCCAAACGTGATAGGCGAATACAAACACGAAAGATAACGATTACAGGTAAACCTATTTGCCATTCTTTAGCAACATTCTATAACCAACCGATTCTTTCCTGTCATTAATGATAGCTGCTAGTGATATAACACTGATAACAGCGACCATTCGATGAAGATATCAACTACTGCCTAAAGAAACTTCATCTAACATTTGATTTTCACTAAACGCGCTCAATTATGACTTCATTAAGAGAAGTAAAGCCTGTAAACGATCCATCATCAATGGGTTGCTCGCCGCTTATCGAAATGCGTAAGGCATCAAGCGTGTGACCTTTCATTAGTAGTCGAAAAGGCGGTTAACTCCTCTAAGAATGCAAAGTAACAGAGTGTTAACCTGCTTTTTTCATCATCCACAAATGGCAATCCAGCACAGGCAAACCGCCTTGCCATCTTCTGCACATCATATCATATATGTAATTGAGTAACCTGTAACACTTACCTATATCTTCCTAGAAATCCAATTATCCGATACTTGAAGATCACCTTTGTCCAGAATCTAGCAACAGATTTCCATTAGGCTCCCTCTAAATTGCACTTTTAACAATCAATAACTGAACGCTAGTAGAAGTGAAAGATAAACGAAAGACTTCCTGAGAAGGGAGTAAGTATGGTAAGGATTTCGATGAATTTAGCCTAATGAGAGGCATATTCTTAAAAATTCAAAGTTATTGGAAAAAGACCCCTTACTTCTGATATCTTATAAACGAAACAAGAAGCGAAAAAAACAAACAAACAGGGGGGATGTTATTAACTATTTTTCATGAAAAAACATCTCAACTAGCTTCCCAGAAGTGGCAATTCTTATCATATACACTCAAGTTTATGGTTAAGAAAGCTAGATATCTTCGACTAAAGAGTACCGTATTGGCTGACCAAAAAATTCGGTGGACAGGGCAACGAAAAAGGATTAAAAATATATATATAATGCGCGTTCTCTTAAGCAAATAACGCCAAACGTGATAGGCGAATACAAACACGAAAGATAACGATTACAGGTAAACCTATTTGCCATTCTTTAGCAACATTCTATAACCAACCGATTCTTTCCTGTCATTAATGATAGCTGCTAGTGATATAACACTGATAACAGCGACCATTCGATGAAGATATCAACTACTGCCTAAAGAAACTTCATCTAACATTTGATTTTCACTAAACGCGCTCAATTATGACTTCATTAAGAGAAGTAAAGCCTGTAAACGATCCATCATCAATGGGTTGCTCGCCGCTTATCGAAATGCGTAAGGCATCAAGCGTGTGACCTTTCATTAGTAGTCGAAAAGGCGGTTAACTCCTCTAAGAATGCAAAGTAACAGAGTGTTAACCTGCTTTTTTCATCATCCACAAATGGCAATCCAGCACAGGCAAACCGCCTTGCCATCTTCTGCACATCATATCATATATGTAATTGAGTAACCTGTAACACTTACCTATATCTTCCTAGAAATCCAATTTTATAGATAAGATCTGCGATTTAAACGATTCGTGAAGTGTAAAGGGTTACAATGATAAAACACTGACCGTCGTTCACCACATTAAGAAGAAGAAGATACCTACCAATTTGCATATTTCTAATTGATCTTCGGTGCCGAATGCAGCGTTTAATTCCTCTCGTTTTGCGATAAGTCCTTTTGAAACATTTGTGAATACCGTTGTCGTTTGGAGAACCTCATCGATGTCTTTCTCACTTCAAATTTCAACGATACATTCGTTATGCATATATTGATAATCGGCGTTCTTCCATGTATATCGGCTCGTAGACATGATCGCGAGCGCCAAATATTCGAACTGGTGAATGCGA
>JPKZ01000517.1:763001-773683 GCA_000803305.1 Toxocara canis
ACACTAATATATAAGCAAAGCAAAGTTAGGAACGGTTAGAAGAATGTTGTGGCCTGGCAAAGACTTTTGTGAAATAGTGCATATTTAAATAACAGTGGAAGTGGTAAACCGGGCTGTGTAACAGTAGTAGTGGTAAACTGGTCCGTACAACAAAAGAAGTGGTAAACTGGACCGTATAACAATAGTAGTGGTAAACTGGACTGTACACAATAGTGTATAAGTGGAGAAACGGAGAAAAATAATGAGAAAAGAAATTTTTAAAAAACTGATTAACTAATTCGAAATTTTCGAAAGCCGGTCAGCAAGGAAAACATAGCAAGGCAATATGTGCACATACCACTAAAAGTGAAGTCATGCAGAACAAGAATAACGGTTGGGAGAGCGGGGTCAGGCAAAATTTATTCCCTTACTCGAGATGCGGAACGCAGTGATTGTCGCGATGGCGAAGTGATTTTCTTTTTATAGATCTGTGACGATTTCGCCTCTAAAATTTTATCCAGTATGGAATTCCATGTATTTATAACCTTGTCTGAGAAGAAGTGTTCGAATATGTTCAGTCTACACCAGTTAACAATAAGCTTGAGGGAATTTGGCGAAGGAGTGCGGCCATTTGTGGGGGACAATTCGAAGAACTGATCAAAGGGAAAGTCAATATTTCTATGAACTATATTATACGTCATACAGAGATCAAAGCAGAAACGACACAGCTCAAGCGTCTGCAAGCCTAGAGCGCTAACTCGTTGCATATAGTTTGGAGCTAACTTGTTGCATACAGCTAGGAGTTACAATTGATCGAGCATGTCGCCTTCTGAATAATCGAATGGTGAAGCGTCATTGAACATCTTCAATCAAAATTAGATGCTGAGTATCACCGCCTGGATCGGAAGGAGACCAGACTGTGCTGGCGTAAGCGAGAAGTGGACGAACGTAGATTGTAAATAGTTTATTGAGAAGACTTGTATCTCTGGAATA
Source organism: Toxocara canis (assembly GCA_000803305.1). NCBI lineage: Eukaryota > Metazoa > Nematoda > Chromadorea > Rhabditida > Toxocaridae > Toxocara > Toxocara canis. The sequence goes on from JPKZ01000517.1 coordinate 763,974, forward strand.
TAATGCTCGCAGAATAAGGAAGAGCTGTAATCGATATTTTGTTGAGGAAACCATATTGGCGTGGAGACAATAAGTGGTTGATACTGAAATACTCCTTGAGGCGATAGGCAAATAGCCTCTCCATCACTTTGGACACAGCATGGATGAGGGGAATGGTTCGGCAATTTTGAGGTTTCATCTTAGATCCCTTTTTTTGAATAGGGCGGGCAATCGCTTGTTTTTCCATAAACTAGTAACGCATCCAGTAACGAGCGAACGACGAAATAAGTGACAAAGTGGAGATGAAGTGGTATCTGCGGTTCTTTTGAGGAAGATATATGGGACGGTATCAGGAAAGGTGCCATTACTGCATGGAAGGGATTTGAGATGTTTGCGTCGGCAACAGTGATACCAATGTAGTCTAGGAAAATGGAGTCAGGGATGGCGGGAGGTACGTTTGGATTTGTGCCATTGTTGTCAGCTATATATACAAATATGAAAAAGCGCTAGGAAAGGGGGGCATGAGCTTGATCATCAATGACGACGTTATCAGAATTGTCATGAAGTGGTCCTGTATAGTGGCTGAGGTTAAGCTTGCCGTTAGCATACCGATAGAACATTTTGATGTTGATATAGTTAGCTGATCGAGTTTCATAGCGAGCGTTAAAGCGAAACAAGGCTGTCTTGAGTTTTCGGTTGAACGTTTTATACTGTAGTGACCCACCAAATTTTTTCCTCTCCAACAGCGTCTTAAGGTAGCAGCAAGGGTTTTGATTTTATGTGGGTAATGGCTACGACGATAAACAGCGCTGTAGGGAATCGCAGTATGGATAATAACCTGAATATTGTCCACAAAAGCATTCTAGCGGTCGTCAGCAGAAGGACATATCGAGAAAGTGTAACACCAGTTTATTGATGCAACAATCTCGTCGGCAACTCGGTATTCGCCCTTGAGGAAATTTCTGCTTTTCTTATAAGATGTTCTGTTTTGTTTGCGAGGGTTGGATGTTCTGTCAGAAAACACTGTGCAGTGTTCTGACGTGCAAAAGGGATCTTCGAAACGACAACCCGCAACCGTTTCAGATTTAAAACTATGCTAAATCTAACTTGGTACTACTATTAGCGGTTATCCTAGTAAGCTTAGAGACGTGTTGTCCGAAGTTGTTATAAATGATGCAGTCCACGAAATGTTTTTGGTTGCCAACGCAGCTAAACGAAAGGTTTTCCATTCAGTGTCTGGATAATTAATAACCCCTCGCTATAAGTGTTTCATCGTTTCGAGAAATGACTGAGTCGAAAGAGTCAATGAGTAAGTAATTCGCTATCCTGTATGTGTGCAAAGGGAGACCGACAGATGCATATGAGTGAAATTTTTTGAATATCGGAAGAAGCTAAAAAGACAACCAGAGTTTGAGTGTTGCTGGAGAGGGAGCTTACAAGAGATGAATGAATGATCTTAGTGACCAGGATGGCTACATCACCACCGTGATTTGAAGTTATGCGGTCGGAGCGATAAAAGGAGAATGATTTACGTAGAGAGAGCTTAACTTCAAGACAATTATTTGAGTTAACCCATGTCTCTGTGATATAAACTATTCTTTTTTATAGTGATCGACGAAGAAGGTGAGGTCGTTCAGCTTTTTCCTCATTGAGCGAGCGTTCATTACGGCATATGTATATGAAAAGCGCGGCGCAGTTGGCTTGGTGGCGCTTTTGTCAGCACTCTTTTGTCACTTCTCACATTGGATGCTTCCAATGAGTAACGTAAGTTTCATCGACGAATTCAACGATCGTCATTGGGTGCTGGCTCTTTGTTTCAAGTTCCTGAGCATTGGGTAGGATAATGAATCTTGGGAATGAATAACTCGTATGCGCTCTGCTCATATCTCATTTCCTAGACATTCTGCTGTTGAATTTCCAGTTTGTCTGTGTACTGTCATTTATGATTATGGAATTATTGTAATGATCCCCGGGCAAAGACACTTCCGCCCCTATGGCATTTTCATGGTGATCATTCGCATCTCAATGATTTTGCACTGTGGGACTGACTTGACCTTTGAAGTGTTAGTATCATGTGACAAATTTGACGTTCATAACAAAAAACGAGAGGGGACCATCAGCGAGAAAAGACACTGTGGAAATAATTCAGCATACAGCTGCATGATCCTACAGTGATATAGTTTTTGCGAGTGCCCTCCCAGTTTTTAAAGGATTATTTGCTGATCATTATTGGCATTCTGAGTAAAGCAGATTAGCTCAAATTGTTACCTATAAAAATAACTGGGTTGTCGTCAAGAAATGAAATGAACTGTTTCATTAGTGTCTCTTATCGGAAGCAATTGTGTAGATTGTAGCGTTGGTGAACGTAATATCCACCTCAGCGCCATTCCCCGTTCACAGTTTACAAGCTTAATTGGAAGCCTCACTTTCATCTGCATCGGTTTATGGGCTCACTGAGCTCATTTCCTTTTTTTCCTTCGATTTCTTTCTATCCTTTTTCCTCCCTTCCCCTCCCAGGTTGTTTTTTAGCGCAATTTTTTTTTCATTTCATTTTAATTTCAAATGAAGATCTCATAGAACAATGGATGAGACTATGGCTTGCAACTATCACCTCTCGATCTGCTCAGAGTGGGGATATATGTTTGTCAATACGTTACAAAACGAGTAGGGTAGGATCACCAAAATCACTTGGGCCTTCAGTGCGATGTCTCGATATCACTGAGATGCAAACGTATGCCGAACGCTGTGTTAGATTGTTGTTACATATCATCCACTAGATGGGCTGTCAGTGGTATGGTGGTAAGCAGTCGGGAATCAAACCCATCATTTCCTTGCAAGTTTCACTATCTCGGAGTTGAGATATTAGTGCGAATAAGAATGGTCTGTGAATGACTTCCGTAAATAAGATACGTGCGGATTTGTCAGGTATGTGTTTGAGTTGTTTGAAAACGAGCTTAGCTTGTGCTCTCAATTATGTATTGACGCTTAGGCGTTTTTGATATTGAAAATATCGTTTTAATGTTTTTTAATTTTGTGATTTTAGACTTTGAACGTTAAGATTTTAATTTTTTTGAATAATTGATATCTATTAATTCATACATATCTGCGGTATATTTCGGTATATTAGTCTCACATTTTCGGTATAAACTTCTTTACCGGAGTTCAGCATAAAATTCTATGCTATTAGATAAGCAAACATCTATGATATGTTCAAAGTAAATCATGCAGTAAAAATGCAGTACTCTATAATGGGGTATAAGCAACGTAGCAAAGTTCCAATTTGTAAACGATGTAGTCGGTGGAAATATAGATATTATACGCTTATATGGGATGAACAAATTGTTAGGATATTGATATAGTGTGTTTGCTGAGAATCACAATAAACTGAAAAGTAGCCAGAGTAAGTTATACGGCATTTAATTTTTCGCAATCATCAACATGCTCTCTTTTCGACGCAATTCATGAAAAGAGTAAAAGAGCTAGAGACACAACAAAGTGCAGCCGTAAAGAAGCAGTGCCATATTGTATATGGCGGAAGTGACACATTGCTAACAGACAAATTCAGTAGAGATTTTTATTGCTAACCACGTCCAAACGGCTGGCAACTGCAAATGAATTGAACGTTCTTGTACTTAGGAATTCGAAGTAGTTGTCATATGGCCATCATAAATTTTAAACCTTATCGTAATAGTTTGATAATGAACAGTTTATTTGACGCTGACAATTATATATGGTACTGTACATCATGCAGTTCAATTCAGGGTCGAATACGGGACTTAAGCCTTGGTATCTTGGATAAATCTGAGCGAAAATTGCCTGCTTCATCCGGTTCGTTGAACTCGGCTAGATGCTGCTCGCACATACAATGAATTTCGTTGAGCACACCACCTCCTGGGCAATACCTAATCGGGCATTCGCATGTACAAGTATCTTCATTCCAACGCTTACTGCCTCCTGCAAACTTCAATATTCTAATATTTGTTAGCATGGCTGAAGTATAAATAGTGTGAAGCACCTTCTTTTATCTGCAAATAATAATGTCACGTATTCAACCGTCTAGGGGGTAGAATTTTCTAACTGTTTGAAAATGTTTCTTATGAGCGGTTTTTCTAAAATATTTCTTTCAGAAAATTAACCATTTGGTTCCCCAAATGGCTATTATTTTTTCAAAGTTGGAACAATTTCAACGAATTTCAGGCCAGATTTTTTTTCAAAAAATTTTTTGACCAGCATGAATCATTTATAAAGCGAAGGTAGCCACTATATCGAATTTTTGATATGACTTTGCATTTCTATCTGTTTTTCAAAAGTCACAAGGTTTCTTCTAAAAAAAACAAGCAGTCGAATCTAATTCGTTTTTACTGCACGGCAAATTGCAAATTTTGCCATGCAATTCAAAAACGCATAGAGAGATGCAATTCATGAATAACCTTTGCAATTGTTTTTGTCGAGTTGGTTGCCACATTCACACGTGCAGCTTGCGCCAATCACTTGACCTGGCATACATTCGGGTTGTTCTTCGAGAGTGCAGTCTCGGCAACTGCATGCTCGATGTTGCTCCATCGTTATGTTGAGCGTTTGGTTAATCAAGAATCGATTATGACAAATGGCTATTATTTTTTCAAAGTTGGAACAATTTCAACGAATTTCAGGCCAGATTTTTTTTCAAAAAATTTTTTGACCAGCATGAATCATTTATAAAGCGAAGGTAGCCACTATATCGAATTTTTGATATGACTTTGCATTTCTATCTGTTTTTCAAAAGTCACAAGGTTTCTTCTAAAAAAAACAAGCAGTCGAATCTAATTCGTTTTTACTGCACGGCAAATTGCAAATTTTGCCATGCAATTCAAAAACGCATAGAGAGATGCAATTCATGAATAACCTTTGCAATTGTTTTTGTCGAGTTGGTTGCCACATTCACACGTGCAGCTTGCGCCAATCACTTGACCTGGCATACATTCGGGTTGTTCTTCGAGAGTGCAGTCTCGGCAACTGCATGCTCGATGTTGCTCCATCGTTATGTTGAGCGTTTGGTTAATCAAGAATCGATTATGACCCGCGTACACCATTTCGACGATCTTTAAAACTCTAATTAGGTCTAATGAAAATCTTCATTAAGTTTTTACTGCACGAAAGTTTTCAAATATTTTCCTTGTATTTCAGGAAAACTCAATTTTACCGCCTTACTTTATCCAGTGGATTTCAGCAACCTGTGTGGATTGTTGAATTCATCTAAGTTTTTTAGCCTTAAAGGGTGCGCACGGTTGTTAGAGAACGAGGCAACTCACGGTCTACAAAAGGATTACAGTATACACAGCTTGCAACTTTGTGAAGGATCAGCAAAACATCTTCCATTGTTGCATGAGCCACGCACATGACTGACTGGGTTTGTGGGGCGGAGCAGCGCTGCTAATGTGTATGATCTGAATCTGGCTCACCATCCATCAACTAAAAACAGCACTCTTAACCGGATAAAAAAATTTTGCGATCCTACCAACCATATTCGCTCACTTCATAATTTCGAAAAATCACAAAAAAAAAGACGAAGAAAGTTGACTGATTACAGGTTTCTGAAGATATTCGGTTGCAGTTGGATGACAACTCTCGACAGAATCACAACACGATCCAACGCATTGCGTTATTTCATAGCATCTTGGGAATACGAGCACTCCCGGATCGGGATTGTCAACCGGAACGGGTACACAAATACTTTGCAGCGTACACGTATCGTTGCCCTGTCGAATCGTACTAAGAATCTCCAAATTCGCTTGCGTACTCTCTGCAGCATTCAAAAATTTTGCTAAACAGCTTCGAATAATTTTCATTAAATCACCAAAGCGCCCATTAAATATCAAATTTGGAAAAGCGTTTTTAATGCCAAATTTGCCTGAAGCCGTTTTCATAAATCAACATTTGTAGAGCAAATTATGGCAGTTTAAGACTGAAGTAAAGTTCAAGATGAAGTAAAGTTCAAGCTGAAGTAAAGTTCAAGCTGAAGTAAAGTTCAAGCGTCACTGTTCGCGAACTAGACGTCTTAAAAGGGTAGAATTGAAAGCATATCTGATAACTTCACATAAAGTCACACTGAGCGAGCTCGAAGTTAAAAGAATTTTTTCACAGTCTTCATTCCCCAACAAGAAGCTCTAAGATAAATGCACTAAATCAGTTGAATTGAAAGTCTGTTATGCTAGAGAATCCCGTGCAAGCGATCGTATATATAACTGAAAAACTGATCATCCCATAATATGCTTTTCGGCGCACTTGTGTAGGATTAATTATGATGGAACTGTTTTGAGCTCTAGATGATTGTGCCGGAAAAAATTAAAAAATAGTTCCTCGTACTAAATACGATCAGAATTTGTGGAACTGTAGCAAAGTTAAGGATGAGATTTTGAGTTTTCCACATGTTAAGACTACAATTATCTGTTACTATGCGAGCCAAAACTAGAGTAAGGATTGCGAAAAAAAATTGTTTTTTGAGGTCAAATGAGCGAAGTGAACCAAAGAGAAATAAAGCCGCTTCAGCGAATTTCATTCCTGCCAAGACTTTATCGTTATTATTGTTCATATCCCACTAATTATGTAGAATAAGATAAGAACTTTTCGTCCTCATTTCAGTTCTAACTCACGGACCACCTCCTTTGGCTACGTATATGCCTATACATATCTGTTGATCTGTCTATTTAGTAGTACCACCTAGAGAGACCACTGAAGCTCTAGAACTATGAAATTTGGCTGCTAAATCGATTCATCGACTCCGTGGAAGTTATTGGCATTTGAAAGTGATAAAGAATGTGCAAGCATTCTGTATTCGATCCATTTGAATTGCCCGTCGCTTCGATCAAAGAACAGCGAATCTTCTTTAGAAAAAAAATTTAAATGGGCATTGGGGTGATTTAAAGTATGATTTTTATTTAACTGAGTAACGTTTATGATGATATCACCAAATCTAATAAGTGGAATTACTAAAGCGTTATATCATGCTATTCTCCCGACACGTATTCCAACTTTTTTAAATGAATCTTTTAAAAATGTTCAAAATATAGGAAATGAAATTAAAAACTGAAATTTAATTTGGTAAACGATCGAGCCGTATATCCCTAATCGAATTAAGCAAAATAGTTTGGAGTATTATGGCAGGGGCTTTATGTAAATAGCTGTGTCACTAAGTAAACATTGAAAGTATTGAAAAAATAGTGAACTGTGTAAGAAATTGGGTATCGGCGTTGTTTTTGTCTTACTCTTCGAATATTAAGAGTAATCAATTAAATGTTGATTATTACCGACCATCAATTTCGATTTGTGGCTCGGATTCCGTATATTGGTTCGAAGGAAGAGCAATAAACGATGCACCATGCATTTTTATTTGATGATCGTTAGCATTGGCATATCCCATCGAACGAAATCGTGATGATCGTCTATCACTGGTTGATGGTTTGTAGAGTAATGTAGTTACACTCATTAACTCATTTAATGATTGTACGCTTTTGAGACGACGCAAAAGATTTGATGGAATGGGCCTATGACAATCGACCAACACCACCATCAGTAAAAATATTGCTCCGAAAATATTGTACATTCTGAAAAATAAATTTTATTATTATCGGAAGATATCGTCAAAGAAAAATACCCATAATACCAGCACAGTACGTAAATAACCGCTCTGATTTGTCGAAGAAAGGACTTTAACTTCGCGCCATTCAAAGGCTATAGGAAATTGAAAACACAATATATACGCCATGTTTTCATGTTTAAGGCGTGCTTTTCATGCGAGAAATGCGCACTGTACGTAAATGTACTGCGAGCATCCTAAGCTTTCGATTTGCTATGGCCTCAGGTTACCAGCTGGGGAATGGATGAAGTAAAGGACTGTGTAGAGGCACGTATCCAGTAAAGTTAATTACCGATATCCAGTAAAGTTAATTACCGATACTCAGATCTTCTAATTGAGCCAACTTAGGCATTCTGAAATCGTACAGCGTTATAACATGATCGTTTTATAATCGTTAATGCATTGGCCGGTGGAAATGAAATAACCGTTTTATTAGATACTGTGTGCGATCTTTAGCAGTGGAAAGAATGATGGAGCAGCTGGGAGTCGAACCCGTTTGATTAGAAGAGCAATTTTTAACAATGATCGATCACTATTTCCGATTTATTAACGTTACTTTATCATGGGCATATTCGTAGAATATCGATAGCATCCGAAATCGAATTTCATCGTTATTTACAAATCACTTCAAAAACAATACTTCACGAGTACCTATTGTATAACTTACTATTCTTTTAAGATTCAAGCAATTTGTTCAAGCAATTTGTTTAAGATTCAATTCAAGCAATCCAATTCAATTCAATTAACAATTTGAGATTCAAGCAATAACTCAGCATCATTCTTTTTAAAAGATTCGATGCATAAGCAATTTTAAGAAGAACAAAGACCTCTTAGTGCGGCTATGAAATATTTTCACTTTATATAACTCGGCAAACATCTACCGTTCAAGTTTTTTATACAGCATATAACCAACTCGTCAAGAAAGTCAACTATTCATATCATTGGAATTCCAACGAGGAACATCACAATGAATTAATGTTTGTGATTACTAAATAGAAATGATATTGAAAAATCGGTCACAATTTCTATTATACTGAAATTACTTAACTTATTTAAAGGGTAGTTTAAAATTGTCGAGTTTTTTTGGCTTCAATAAAACGCGCTATAAAAAAAATTGTCTATTTTTAAAATGAAACTTTTCATCGGTGCTGTTTGATTTAGTGACCTTGCACTGTTTGTTGCGTAAACCATTTTGCCTCTCACTTGCTACCATCAACAGTCGTATATTTATGTAAATTATATGTCAAATTAAATATTAGTTATATAAAATAAGTAGCAGTACAAACGTAACTAGAAATTTGGAGTATAACTGTAAGCATTTAATCGGAAGTCTCTCATTTATGAATATGCGCTAATCAGTAATGCGTACATTCATTGTGACTACATAGTTGATTATAGATTCAATCGGTCAACTTCTTAAGAAGTATTTTAGCCCTTATTGCCAAAAGCATTTGAAGACTCAGTTGTCTAAACAAATTATCACCTTTGTTACTGATAACAACGATAGGACTCTCAACTCATTTACAAGTTATTATTGGAATATTTGATAAGCAATCATGACGCATAACGCTAAGTTTAACAGAGAAAAGTAGCGAAAGTCGGCAAAGCTGTCAGCCGGTCATGGTGAAGTGACGTTCTTTGAGAACTACTGGAACGACTGTTATCATAGAGCAGTTGCTCTTCATCTATTTTTTTTAGCATAGCTCTTTGAGGTCAGCTGTTTGAGCATTATGACCAAATGCAATTCATTAAATGATTCACTTATGTAAGTCGCTCACTTTCATCTGCTTTCCTATCCTCCGCATTCAAAATAGTAAACTTACATAATTGTCGCGACTACTCGCGAAGTTTGACTGAGTTTGTGGAAGTATGAATGACGGAAATATTGAGGTAAATAATATTATAGCAAAGAACCGTTGCATGGGCATTCAAGGCACCGATAACAGTGATTTGTGTCGATCAAACGGATTAATGAACGGCTCTAAGGCGAAAGTCGGCAAATTGGATAATCACTGGGAACAGGGCTGGCTATGAGAAGGTCAGCCCACTACGCCTATAAAAGCGGACAGCATGAGGCTAAGAGATAATTTTCTTCAGAGGTCGCGATGAGAGTGGT
>JPKZ01000517.1:782124-795494 GCA_000803305.1 Toxocara canis
ATCCACAATCAGTTTCTTCATCGCAAAATGGTTTGTAGCAGTCGCAAAACCGTCTTCGGCTGACGCAGATTGGCTAACAGAATTCGCTTGTCACGTGCAACCGGAAGCAAAAAATTAAGGGTAGAGTCGAGAGGAGGATTGGAGGCGAGGATGAGAGTGAGGCGAGATAATTGTTTTGCCCATCTGTGATCCATATGGGATTCATTTGTGAAGAAATTTTCCATATTATTCACAGCGTACACCATAGAAATGTGTATCCTGTTGGTGGTAATTTTTGCCTTTCTTTTTTTTCTCAGCTCTTGTCAAAATATTCCCATCCAGCAGATGAGTGCTGATTACAGCGAAAATTTGCACAACAATCAAAAACATCAGATAAACAAAAGTAACTGACTTGGTGTATATACTCGCAAGAAAACGCTCTATTGACTTTGGGACGACAACGAGTTATAGCTGTGTTCAGGGTGCATTTTATTGCGCCCATCAGATTTCTCAGATTTTGGCTAAGAAAGAAATTTTTGAAAATTGCATTCGGTAGGCGACCTATTATATTATTGTTGTTGTTATCATTAAGAAGTGTTTATCCTGATAAGCAAAAAATAGAATGATTAAAATATAAATACCAAACCGAAAGCGTGCAATCATGGCTGTTGGTAACATGCGTCAACAGATCTTATGAAAAGTAACTGCATTTTACCAAAGGTTTAGACATTAAAATTTAAAAATTGACATATTAAAATATATTAAAGATGCACATATGTACGTATGTATTTGTGTATATATATATATATATGTATATATGATGTCATCTTGACCACAGCATCCGAAGGTATTAATTTTAGCGAGTTTTCGAGAGCGAGGGAAGGGTGGGGGGGGTTATAATGGAGGTAACTCGGTAAAGGTGTCGTTTGAATAATGCAGCATTTCACTTCCACCAGTAAAGCGCATAACTTATGATGCATCGGTTATATTTTTTAATACTGCGTCAACACTTCTACATCATTGCTATATGAGAGCATTATAAGTAATAACTTATAACGGACAGCATCCATTTAGCATTTTATATGGAGTGATGTTGTGTGAATGTATTTAGCGTTAAAGGTTCAGTTAGTTTTTGTTGTGAATTTTTATTAAAATTGCAAAGAGGAAAAATTTAGGTAAGTTGAAAAATGAAGTGCCGAATAAAACGAGAAGCGATTTTCTGTGAGCAAAAAAAATTGGAATTTTTATGGCACTCACCATTCAAACGTATTTTTCGATATAAAGGTGCATTCGACCTCTTTGATGTTTGAATCTTTCAAAAATTAGGTCATTGAACTAAACACTTGGATTTTTCATTTTTTTTCTTTCTTTCTCTCGTTTTGAAACGCAATTGTTTTGTTTGCAAATATTCGTTGAATACAACCTAGTATATTTTGTGTTGTTTAACTCGTGTTCTGTTTTGTAATATTCGATACGTCTCGTATCATTCGAAGAACATTTCCTTATCATTGCCAGCAATAGGGTACTTCCAACACAAAGAGGGATAGATAATTGAAAAAGATTTGCAATATTAAGAAAAATTCAAGGAAGTTTTTATAATTATAGGCGAGTTTATTCATTTATTAAGCATAAACCGTATAATATAATGTCATGTCACAAAGCGTTTTGATAGTAATTAAGAATTTGCAAGTATTCCATTAGATCGCCGCGTATGAATTTTGGCTGTAGTTGCGAACAGTGATCGCAATTTTATGGTAGTTCGATTTCCGTTACTTACTTTGTTTAATTTGTTTCTTTTTATTCTTTCGTTCAATTATTTTAATTTGTTCCTATTTTTCTTTGTTACTTTGTTTAATTTTTGTTAAAAGCATTTCAAAGCCCAATGCAACAATTAACTTTATGAAATAATTACATTTTACGAAACTTTTTGAGATGACTTCGAAGGGCAAAGAAATATACAATACGATAAGGCGATCGTTGGGATCATCGTCGTTTGGTGTGGCAAGCTCTTCTAGTGGTTTCAATGGAGCAAGATACTCAGGCGGGTCTGTTGGCAGTAAACAATGGATACATCCTCCAGGTAAGCTATTAACCTTTTCCGGTTTTTTTTGTAGAGAAGTAGGGATGGTGGCTGCTTTGCTAAGTTCGATGAGCATTGATTGGTATGACCTGAAAAAGATTTGCGTTTTGAGAAGCAAGGCCTCATTTTTCTCTCCGCTCTTGAACCAGTGATTTCGAACAACTACGTCAAGAGTCCAAATCTTTTGGCTTTCATGAGCTTTTCCAGGTGTCGGGTTGTAAAGTATAATCGCTGGAGTATTATAAGACAGTGGAGTGTTACTGCTGTTTCCGATATGATGTCACTTGCATCTATGGTTATGTCTACATCGTTTTCGGTTTATTTCGGCCATATATAGTCGGGGCTCGTTTGTGACTTATTTCGGCCATATATAGTCGGAGCTCGTTTGCGACTTGTTTCGGCCATATATAGTCGGAGCTCGTTTGTGACTTATTTCGGCCATATGTAGTCGGAGCTCATTTGTGACTGGTGTTTGAGACGTAAATCTTCAAAGCTTTTTTTTCTCGTAGACTGAGCTACGTATGCAAAAGTAAAGGATCAGACGATCACTTAACAGGTCAGAGTTCGCTTGTTTAACTGGTAACGAATTTCAGACATCTTGATGAATGGCCGCGTCGAATACTCGGTGAAGATGCTTGGCGTTACGGAAGTGAACGAGCCAAAAGGAACGCATGTGATACGTGAGGCTATCCATGCGATCCGATTCCAATTACAGGTTTGAAAATATTATAAACAGCAATTGTATTAACAATATAGGCATTACTTGTAAGTCGCCTATTCACTTTTGATTATTTGAAAGCTTATATAGTTCGTTCCAACATGATGTTTTGCACATTTTAAATTCCCTCATACATTTTTTTTTTCGATTTAATATTTAAACAATAGGAGAGGATAAGTTTCTCGATCTCGTTAGTGATTAATATCGATGAGCGTTTTGAGTATTCGAGAAGAGATATGCTGAATTATGAATATTCTGGGGAATAATCATTTAAGAGGAATTAAAGGTTACCTAAAAAGCGTAGTTCATTTGAAAAAAACAGTGAATCTTGATGTGCCACTTTTTTAAAGATTCCTTTTGCACATATCTAACGTTAGAGAAGTTCAGCGGCTTTTCTACAGTATCAATCTGCACAACACTTTTGTAATCTGACGAAATCGAAATAACAAAAGACCAAATTTTGCTAACAACATTTCTGTTTTAGGATATACCTTTATAACCATTTTCATTGATCTCGATAACTTTTGATTCATTAAGAAAAATCCTCTACGCTGTTCTATTTCATATTTACGATAATTATGCCTTCAACTATTTATAGTTTTTCTCGTTTTTTTTCTTCTTTTCTTCATATTTTCTTGTTAGCCGTTGTAGCAATATTTAAAGTTGACGATACTTAATGAAATAGATGCAATGAAACGAACGATACTCTTCATTTTAGAGCATTCCTCAAGAAAATTATTGCCTTTTTTTCATTTATATTTCTTTTTTCGTTTTTTTTTGCCCTACAGTTTTCGTTGATTTCATTAATACAACCAAACTACACATTCCGAATTTTATTCTTTCCCAAATACCAGAGATAGTTTTCTTTTTTTCTCTCTTTCCACTGCTTAGTTTTTGCGGTCATTTTTTTTTTCTTCGACGGAAATCAGTTCCAGACTCATTTTCTAGGTTAGTCGAAGCGTTACGGGTCATTCTGGTGCTAAACTGAAAAAAGTTGACTTGCAAATAAATGTGGACGGTGTTACGATAGTCGATAATAAGACGAAAATGGTTCTCCATAAATATCCTCTTCATAGGATTTCATTCTGTGCGGACGATAAGCAGGTTTGTGTTTTGTTGATTCAACTTTTGAGGTAAAATGAATTTTTTTTTTAAAGGAGTTACTAGATAATCGTTTCATCGATAACTTGGAAATTTCATTTTTGTGAAGTTTTTGGAGAGCTCAAAAAGAATTTCATGACTTTGAAAGTATTGATAGTAAGGTGCGAATCAGGTTTTGCGATGATTCGACTAATTCCCTTTTATAGAAGTTTCCTGCAAAACTCGGGCAAACACGATGGGATTTTTCTGTGAGGAAATAAGCTCTTTTTTTTCCGTAACAGTGTTCAAACCGTATTCACAGCAGTATTGGCATGTGTTTTGATTCCTCTAAGAGATAGTACACCATATTTCTCATTCTGAATAATGTAGTTTTATTTTTCAGCAGAAAAATCCACTCGGATTTGTCGACGTTTTTATTGAACGCTTTTCAGAATGCGTTTGTTGTGTTGAGAAATTCAAAGAAAAGATAATTTGGCGGCTAAAAATGGAGTTGTTATTCGCTTGATACTGTAACACGGCAAAGCAACGTGCTGAGTATGCTGTTCCAGTAGGTTTTTCAAAATGTAATCGATATAGTTCCATTTAAGGGATCATCATGTATAATTTTAGGGATCATCATGCATAATTTAAGGGATCATCATGCATAATTTTAGGGATCATCATACGTTAGGAGTGTGAATAGTTGAGCTTTTATGGCCATTTTATTAAAACATGCCGTGATAGTTGATTTGTATTGGACGTCAACATTAATGCACCATTGAGTAAGCATATTCGTTTGTGGCTATCGTTCTACAGCAGTCCTCAATCTAATACGATAAGGTCTTGCCGCCTGTGCCGTCTATTGTTATGTGCTTTGGCAGATTTGCATTTGTTAAGCGCATTATGTCGACGTTATATCTTTGCATATTTATTTGTATTTGTTTATCCGAAATCTTCTAGATGAGGAGATACGTTAAAAATAGAAACGCAATATTTACTGTGCACTCTAGGGATGGCGTTCTATAATCAATTAAGTTCATTCTTGCATTCTCTACTGCAACTTTTTAACTGATTTAAGGATAAGCGAGTGTTTTCTTTCATCGCAAAGGCAGAGAATTCACAACGGCACGACTGCTTTGTATTTCTGAGCGAAAAGCTAGCCGAGCAAATTACGCTCACAGTTGGTGAAGCATTCGACCTAGCGTATGAGGTCATTCATTTCGTTATTCGTGATTGTTCTGTTCTTACTTCGTTGAAGGTGTAGTTTTAAAAGTGGCTGTTATTTGCAAATATTACATGTATTCAAGCGGTCGGAGTCTAGCCTGTGGTCTCGTGGTGTAGCGGTTATCACGCCTGCTTCACACGCAGGAGGTCGCCGGTTCGATCCCGGCCGAGATCCTAGGGATGAGGGAGTCAATGGACCCAGCTCGTACTTTTAGGAGCGCGAAAACCATATGAGTTGACCAGTCCTGTCTGAGGTTTCAGTCGACTCATTTGCACACGAATGAGTTGCTGCATGCGTAGGGAAATCGTATAGGACAAAACGTGACATGCTTTTCACTTCTTAACGGTGAGCTAAAAGGTTTGTCAAATCAGAGCGGAGTGTTCATCGAATATATCGCATTTCTCATCTTATGTATAAGAAATTCGACTTTTAACGCTAGATGATACTGTAATAAACATGCATATTTGGCATTCTATGGCTACGTCTCATAGTTTATAGCGTCGTCAATAACGTAAGATAGTTTAGTATCCCCTTTTAGTTATTATGGTTATATATGTTTTTTTTGTTACATCTGAACCAATTTTCCATTAGTTCTTTTGCCCAATTAATAAAAATGTTAATTTGCAGAAATTTCTACAAAAGAATGGCCGCGAACTGGAGAACAAAAAGCAATTGATCTTATTGCATAAGCGTATCGCTGAACTAGAATCCGAAAACAACGAGCTCAAAGAAAAACTTGCGGCTGCGCTGAGGAAGAATCAGACAAATGTTAGCAACACTTCATTCATTCATCAAAGTATATGATCCGAATGTGTTAGAACTTGATAGATTTTGTATTCTATATTCGGTATAGTTTTTTTGGTATTTCTATACCTTTCCGTAATAGTGTTCCTTGTTAGTGATTTTAGAGGTCATCTCAAGACACCGCAGGTATCCGTGCCGTTCTAACATTTATGCTAAGGTAATACTCCTCGGTCAACCAAGAGGACTTTGTACGCCTTTCTTCGATAGCTCGTTGAATACCGTAATGTAGCATTCTTCGATGGCATCCGACGGTCAGCATTATAGCACAGGATCCATTGGCTGTCAGAAGGATGTGTTGATGATGGTCGTGTTAATTCAGGGTAATATTGCGTGTTAATTCAGGGTGATGTTGTACCGCCATTACCGCCGACGAGTCCCGTACCGCGAGCGCCACCTCCGAACTTGATGTTACCTGCAGTACCGGAAGCGGTACCCGCTATTGTGCCTCCACCTTCTAGCTCACGTAGGCACAACGTACTCAGCGCTTCGACGGCCGCCGTTATGACACAACTCAGTGAAAATGCTCCAAATGTTCGTTTCCTGCATCTGATTATGTATCAGCGCGTTTTACCATGCTCGGATCTATACAGCAGTTCAGCTGCCCTCTCATTTACAGATTATATAGGCGTTTAAATGGAAAGCTGTTCATCATTACTAACACTTGGACGATATTGCGTGCCAAGACAAGCGTCGTTTTTCGACAAGCTTATAGCGGCGGGTTTATTCACTCGCATGAATTCGAGTTTTCGATGTCTGAGCGTTCATCGACCGTTCAACTTTTTCATTAAAAAATGTTTCTTTTAAAGTTCCAGATTAGGATCTCTATGCCTTACTGACAGGCTGGTTGCTCCTAAGAAATTTCTTTTACAAACAACTGTTCTGATTCAAGATCAACCCAGTGAGCCTTCGTTTTCTACGGCACAGCAAAAGTTGAGCTCAGGCAGTGCGCCTATAGAGAAAATCATGCAGGCTGATTGAATCTAACGGCTCTGAATCTCCTTCTAATCGAACAAACTGAAATCATTCATTTGGTTATTTTCGCATTAATCAATGAGTTAAAGTATTTATGAGACTCCCTACAGTTTCTAACTTCTGTTCATCAAAAAAAAATCAAAATTGGCTAGTACAACATCGATTGACCATGTTTAACTGTAGTTGTTTGCGTCAGTCGATTGGTAAAACTACCATTGTTAACGCATATTTTGTTATATTGCTGAGATGTGTAGTGAATGAGATTCAGGTCTAACTGACAATGTGGTAAATCCGACATTCAATGAGAACCATTGTTTGTTTGCTATCGTTTCGGATTATTAAACCGTTTTCATAAATATGTATAACAAACGAATTTTTAAACTTTGTGTTATATTTACGTCGATAATCAGCAAGAATGTTATTATCTTGGTGACACCATATAATGCCTGGAATATCACATTCGCTGTATTTCTGAAGCCATTACGCTAATCGGTTGACTTTCCATCTTTCCATGTTTCATATAGTTGAACTCCTATATGCACATTTCGAATTAAGTATAATGCTATGTTGGCTCAAAACAGCTTTTTGTAGAAAACGTTTTGAAGTCGTATAAAATACAAATTAAATGCTAGCATAATTGATATGATTGTTGATTTTAGGTAGGACGGAAGTTGGAAAATCTTCAAATGGATCGGCTGGAAAATCTATTTGACGATGAATTCGATCCACGTGCTCATGAGAGGAAAGTGACAGAACGAGGCGGAGTGAAAGATGAATTTGGCTTAGACCCGTTTGGAGACGCGCTTATGAAAGATGTTGTGGTGAGCGATTTATGTTTTCCATTTTGTTATACTTTTTTATTCTTTCGTCTAACGGTTTGTTTATGTGTATTTAATATCGCTCATAAGAATATGCAAAGAAGGTAAGGGGCAAGATGAGCGGGGTGATTCACGAATCTTCTATAAACGTCCTGGTCGGTGATTGTGCTTATTAGGGCATTCGGTAATAGGAGGAAGAGTTTGCAACTTCATCACTCGTTTTCCTCTTCATTCTCTTTGTAAAGGAGTTGTCTCACAACTATATTCATGCTCTTAATCTTTATGCGCTTCGTCTATTGTATTAACTTCGGTCAAAAATCGGCGATCGATTTCGGTTAGCCTTTTACGATGGAAATCTTCATCGAGAAGAGTCTCTTCAGTGAAAATCGATTACTCTTAAAGATCATATGATAATTACTCCTAAAAACCATATGATAATTTGTGAAAAAAATTTTATAAGATGAAAGGTCGAACATTCGTTCAGCACGATGGGAGATTTAGACGGCGCAAAACAACTTTCTTAAAGCGCGCATAATGAATAGTGTTGATCCAATGTGTTTTCTATCGCGTTTCATCTTGTTTTTATACGTTTTGTTTTTCGCATTTCTATCCAACTTTTACGTTTTCGCGTTTCGATTATGCTAAATAAATAAATTATGCACGATCGGTTCGGAATCAGTTCGGAATAAAAAGTAAATTCGGAATTTAAAAAAAAAAACAGCAAATATTCTAAAGAATGCGGAAAATATAATCTTCAGGGCACTGAACAGTCTGATGGGACGAAATCAGAAAACGTGGAAAGAGGACAACACGAACCAACACCTGAACAATTTGAGCGAATGCTTTCAATGGTAGAGCGTAAAAAACATTTTATTAAAAATTTGATTTCATGTTTGTTTTTTTTTTTTGAAATTTCATCAAATAATATCGTTGTTGGCATTTTGCCAAATGAAAATTGCTTTCATGCGCGACTATGAATATGATCGTTGACATTTAAGAAGTTTTGCGCTTTTGACCACGTAATGTTTGTGTTAGTAATTAAGCGGTTTTATGGATTGTGGAACAACTTATCCATATAGCTGTATAGGATAAAGAGGGACTGAGATCAAGGTTGTAGTTGTTTTGATCCCGTCGGCAATACGAGCAATGCTGGACAAGAACATTTTTTCTGCGGTCAGGGATGGAGAATTTCGATAAAGAGAGTCGTTTTTAAGAAAGGTGGAGGGAACTTTAGCGAAGATCCCAAGGGATCATATTCCCATCGGCGTTCGTAGTTGATGTCGGGAATATCGATGAGCTATTCGCGTCAATCCAAATGCCTCAATATCTTTGCTGATTCGGTCATTTAGATGGAAGAAGAGATGAAGTTGTACTGCTGTGATGTATGAGCTTCGCTAGTGGCCATCGGCATAGTTGAAGAAGATAGGCACATGAATCCCTTAGAATTTCAACGCTAAGAATTTCCAGTTCACTTCGTTATTTGCCTGTTGCAGTCCTCCTTATACGCGGTATTTTTATTCAAATATATTCGACGTTTAAATCGGTTGTTTTAATTTTCTATTTTTAAAAAATTTTTCGTCGTACATTTCAATGGAATGTTTGCCGAATAGAAGCATGATGCGCAAATAAAATAGAATGTTTAAGGTGGATCGGAGGTTAGCGGAAATGCGCGATGGATTTGCCACTGGATGTCTTGCCGTCGGTGATACAGGCGATTCGGCACGTGACTTCGAAAACGCTTACAGTAGTCTCTCACAGCAGCAAAGCGTTGACACTGAAAACACGCCATCGGCATCAGCAATGTCGAACGGACGCTCCTAAATATATGTATGCGCATCATTCCACTGTTCTAGCATTCCGCCGCGCATACTATGCTCTCTCCCAATCTACAGCCATGGTTTCTGATTGATATAAGGAAGGAGAGGGAGGGGGGAGAGGAGGAAGGGGTGGTGGAATTTTGGAATAAATCTTTGTGCTCGAATGTCTTTTTATTTCTGGGCGTTCGGGGGCCCACCATAGGTAATGAAATTTCCGCATTTCAGTATTACTCGTTTAATGCCATCCAGCTTTATCTTTATCACAGTCTTACGATTATACGTTGAAATATGATTGAGGTAACAATTTCGAATCAGAGCTATCAAAACGATATATGTTATGCTTAAGGAAAAAAGAAGGATTGTCCGGTCAGGAACGAGTACTCCTTTTGAAGTGCTCAGTCGGCGTGCGCTAGGATGGCATGTTTTAGTTAGCTTGTTTTGGATGTGCTCAATTGCTCTGTTAACTTTGTTATCGGTATGATCGATGATTTATCCNGTATACGTTCTTTGGATACCACAGATACTGCAAAGATGAAGTCCAAACAATTTGTGAAGAAAATTGGGCAGTTTTAAACAATCAGATGGTCGAAAATTTTTACAAGCTATCATTGTTGCAAGATGGGATCCTGTCTTCGTAATCAATGACAGAGTAAAGGGTGGAAATGAAAAGGAGGTGTTTTAATGCTTTCCTTCTCTCCGATGCTGATTTTTAACGATATTTCTTTTTTATTGGCATTAAAGGTTCGGACCACAGTATCCGCACAACGATGATTTCTCACATGGGCTCGAATTTTTTCGTTCACTTTGCGTTAACTTCCACCTGTATTCGTCTTCCACAGAATATTCTGTCTTCCTCCTCTGCCCTCCCCCTTTTGCTAATTCGCCAATGCTGTTGCGTCCATAAATGTGGTGTTTAGGGAAGAGAGGTCGAAAAGGCCATGAAGGCTGAATTGGTGATCAGTGCTGTCTCACTGTTAGGGAAGAGGGGTCGAAAAGGCCATGAGGACTGAATTGGTGATCAGTGCTGTCTCACTGTATCGCCTTTTGCATTATATTTTTCTCCACAAATGGTACGATTGTGTTATATCGTTGGTACAGCTGAGAAGTACAAATACTTTTTGGTACGTCAGTTTATTGGGGCTTGTTAGTCTGATTGATACTCTCGATAGAAGAATATTGGAATTTTGAAGAATAATTGAGGTAAGGCAAAATTACCTCTATTCACCAATAAAAAGGCAAACTTTCCCCAAATAAAAAAAGTCAATTTAACTATTTTTCGCATTTTTTTCATATCGTTTAAAGTATTATGACAAAAATAGGACTTTTTGACTAAACTTGCAAAAGTTTTTTTCCCATTTGGGCCCAGCGAGGTATTGTGCCTGCTGAAATTAGTGGCTAACGTGCTTTTCCTTTCACCTTTTTTTTCAATCTCCGATTTTTCCGTTGGGGTCTTCCTTCACATGAGACTGTCATCTTTCACTACGGGGACTCCGTTCAGTGATAGGCAGCGACTCATTTACCGTTTCTTTGGAAGTTTACCTTACTAAGTCGCTCTCCTTTTATCGTTTCTCCTCTCCCCTCTTATTTCTCCTCCCCGCCCCTCCCCCTACCCCGAAAGGTCTCTGAAGCATACGATTTGGGACGTTTTTCCTCCATTGGGACGGCAGTGATTTTTATGATTCGTCTTTGTGATCGTTGTAAGCGTTTATGTTCCGTATAGCAATATATTCATGCAGTGGTTCCAATTGCTGTGATTTGCCTATTTTTTGACTTCATCGGAATCCCCACACTGAGCAGTGTTTTGAGTACAGTTGCCTTTCGTACTTGAAGGGAGGTGCACGACAAAAGCGTGCATAGCTGTGTGATTTTAGCCGTTCGTTTCATTTTTATTCCATATGGAGCACGCTACCCTCAAAAAATAGGCAATAATAAGAGTAATGGATTGCCAGCAGTGAAAGCTGCAAAAATTGTAGTACCGTATATCATCAACTTTTCAACAAAGCCTCATTCTTTAGCCGTCTTTAAAT
This sequence comes from Toxocara canis, assembly GCA_000803305.1. Lineage (NCBI taxonomy): Eukaryota > Metazoa > Nematoda > Chromadorea > Rhabditida > Toxocaridae > Toxocara > Toxocara canis. Next base: position 793,645 of record JPKZ01000517.1, read on the forward strand.
AATTAGACGTCGGTCTACGTGTAAGCATGATCGTATGAAAAGAAACGTACACAACCGATGAATTCAACAACAGTTCGCTGTTAATTCGCTATCGTGATTTCTGCGATATGAATGCTTCAAAGCGCAGGGCTTCTATTAGTGTTTGTACGGTACGTTTCTTCATCGATCTTGCACATATTGAATGATGTTATTGTTGCAAAACATTTAAGAACTTGTGTGCTCTTGTCACCTTTATGTGACAAGTGGTGATGCTCTTATCGCAACACAACACATCTAAGTGGTAATGGTTTTGTTAAGGCACTTTTGAGAGGTGCTGCTTGCAATTTGGGAATTCATTGTATGGCAGCAAATGCTATAGCTGAGTCATAATTTGCACTTTGCTAAATTACTACTTATAAACATTTTTTTTCAGAAAAAAGTGTCCATTTTGTAAACTTTTCGGACGACGTGCCTTTTTCATTTTGTTTATTTTATTTCAACGATTCCTTATGATTTTCGTCGTTTTGATTGTTTGAAACAAAAGCGAAATTCTTGAATTACTTAATATCTATTTTATTTATGTGTAATAAAAGGAATGAACTATTTTCTGAGCACACTGGGCATCGTCATGTTAAAGCAGCAGCTGATCGTGTGAGGTATGGAGAGCATATAAAATTGTCCTAGAAACATTTTTCTGGCCAGGCACTAACGCAGAGCAATTTGTGATCTGTAGAACTCCTGTCAATGCATCCATTGGTCATTCGTTTTTTTCATGTCGGCGAGTGTTTGCGTTTTGTGAATTTTTTTTGGTGAGGGGGAGGGGGAAGGGGAGCTCTCTCACTTTTTGTGAATGCTTAGGAATATCAGCAAAAACAATATTTTAGTTTAGAGAAAAAACTGCAGTGTCAATCTAACGAAATTACTGTTCGCCTAGAAGATTACAACTTTCCAATTTGACGATTAGAGTAGGCGAGGATTCGATTCGGAAAATCGATCAGAAAATCACAGTTTGACGGCCTCGAGTTTTTTTCGGTCTACAGTGGTAAAATATGTACCTGTCCAACCGGTGTACGAATGAAGGAATACAATTTACACACAGGAACCCCTTCCCCCTCCAAGCCTCGTTGGACTCATTCTGTTAGCTCGACACTTCTACTTTTAATGGCTTAGAAAGACAGCAGGTGTTCTAAATTGTTGAAAAGAAGAGATTTCTCTCAAGTCTCGAGTATCCGTATTTCTTGAATAAATGATAGCGCTCCTAAAAAGCTGAAGAAATACAGTGTCGTGGGCTACTATTCGGCGAATCACGGTAGTTTTTATTATGGAGAATGATACTTAGCGTCATTGGATTCGATTGAAAATTGATGATCAAATATTGATTTTTTAAGGGCGAAACTTTTAATTATCGTCCAACATGTACCATGCTTAATGGAAAGTTTCAAAATAGCTGCTGATCAGATGATGTCATCTTTATTTTGTCAAAGTAATTCACTTAAGAAGGTACCATGAGTGGTCTGAAAGTACGCAGTTAATGCTTTAATAATCGCAAGGCTCGAATGCCCATCGCTTAATGGCTGAAATGATGAATTGCGGAGAACGCCATATTTGATTACTGTGCGTTTCGTCTGCGGGTATACATATATTGTTGAGAGCTAAATTGATAAAACTGTACCTTCTGAAACCCCACGCATATCAAGCGCACTTACTACAACGTAAAGTACACTATTAAGTGTACTGTACAGAATTGTTTCCTAGCAGGGTACGGTACACTGTTTTGTCCGACGACTATGGTTTCGGTTATGCGCTTTCAGTACTTGATTAACTGTGGTACTGGTTTCAATCATCTGCAACTATTAACTCATCGATTTGGA
>JPKZ01000517.1:821116-833770 GCA_000803305.1 Toxocara canis
GAAGACGGATGGGCGCAGGAATAATGGTTTTCAATCAAAATGACCATCGACTGTTGGGTCACTGAGTGTACGGAGAAGGGGCAGGCTTTGACAGAGTCAGCTAATCAAGTCAGACCTTGTACAGCTTCTCCATCCAACTGTGCCGCTAGCTGAACCTGTGAGTAAGACCTTCAAAATGAGCTTAAGGCTTTCGAAATTAGCTAACAGTCATGTTTCTCGTTCGGTAGATATGGCGAAGCAGTTTTGTTTTTAAAATTGGCTGCGGGACCAGAAAAAGAATACATGCAGTTCCGAAAGTTTGAACGTACCATTCACCTGTTTAAGTTCTAGATATTTTGTTTTTCATTTTTTTTTTACTTTTTAGAAATTGCATTGTTGAATGTTCCAGTTTCTTTCCCTATGGTACAGATTTCTCTTGTGTTTTTTTTTTGCCGAATATTACTGTTTGGTATCATTTGGGCGTGAACGCTTCCAATGCACTCAGTAGACATTCCTCCTCGTTTTGCTGAGACTCCTTCTACAGTATTTCGTTATTGCTAACGTTAATATGGCATCATTGCTGCGTTCTGACGAGTGCATTTATCCGTGAACAAGCCATCAGCAGCAGCAGCAGTCGTAACGCTTTTAGCGCTATTGCTTCTTTTTGTTTCGCTTACCGATTTGTTTTCTTCTGTTGTTGATGTTGTCATCCTGAAATTCAGCACTTTCAGACGTGCTATATGCGCTTCACAAAATCACTTGATGACCGACCGCAAATCTATATGAGCAGTCTCACTGTTCTGAGGCACTATCCGATAGGGAGGAGAGGGGAGGGGGAGGGGGGCAGGGTTTGAATGTAGTTGCTAATAAATAAGATGTAACGTATCGAAAAACAAGTGTTTGCTGAGAGTAATAAGTATCGATATTTATTATGTGTTTCATAAAAATATTCATAGTGTTAGAGTGAGCCAAAAGTTCTTATACGCTACGCTTTAATCTTTTTTGGTTGCAGCGGAATTGAAGAAAGTGTTGACATATTGTGGAGTTATTTTTTGGTTCGAAAGAGGCCTGCTTGTTGGGCTTACAATTCCCACATATCCGATGTACAGCTTAAAGGTTTTAATTTATTTAAAAAGACGTCAAAATTTTTTGCCCTCCTTGTAAATATTAAACAACAAGCAGCGGGTTTTTGAGAGAGAAAAATACCGGAAGTAATCATCTCGTTGAGGAGTTATGTATGCGATTTGTTGATGCGATCGTAACTTCAAGGGGGGTGAGGAGGAAGAGGGTGTTGATTCCTGTGGGATGAGCCGTTTGATGACGACGCCATCATTTGTTTTACTCTGGTTGGTCGGACCAGTTTCGTCCTTGCTGTCACATTTTATCTCCTTCCTCCTTCCCCCACCCCTCCGCCCTACCCTCTAGCTTGCCTCTCGAGTTCGATCCGGTTTTCGGTTCGTCGATAAAATGCGTTCGTGGCAGACGCTGAATACACAAACGATCACTGATTTTAATGTTTGTGTGTGTCTGGCATGCGACCTTCTCCACACCACATATAGACACATCTAGTTTGACGTGGCCGACTGCTACCGTACCAATCTAAGGAGCTGCAGACGCGTTGCATCATTGCATTTTTTCGTTTTCGCTGCTTTAATGCGCTGTTGCCGTTAGCGATCACCGTCATAGAGATGCGCACGCATTTGCAACACCTTATCACTGCTTAAAACCCGTCACCTCTCCCCCACCCCCCCCCCCTTCCCCCGTTCCCATAAACCTTTCCGATAAGCAGTGAACACGAGCCACAAAAGCAACAATGTACAAACAATTTGCACGCTTAAACAGTGGAAATCTAGCAGAATGTTTCGCCAAATGTTAAGCTTATAATGTTCGAGTGCTTTGTTCGGCCACTTCAGTTGTTATGCCACATAAATATTGTTAAGATCAGTTATGTTGAGACGGGGTGGGAGGGGAGGGGAGGGGACGCTTTTACCCTCTAAGGGAGTGAAATTCTCTAAAGTGAGGCATAGCTTTGGATAGTTTGTTTTAAACTACATACTGTTGACTGCGTCCATATAGCACATTTCCTTTCATTTTTTTTTTGAGAAAAAAAGCTTAAGAAGGTTTCGAAGGTAATTTTCATTATCATTTTCCAGTCTCCTTCCCTGCTTCAATCTGTGTTATTCGAGTTTTCGAATTAGGATGCTGACTTAAACGTATAGGCTTGAGAGCGTTATTAAGCTTTCTTTTGTTATAAGTCTGCTGTGGGAGATCTTGAAAACAGTCTTCGTTATAAATACGTATAACAGTCAGTGGCTCTTGTTATCGAACAAACCTACTGATTAGTCATTTCTTACCTTCCCATTTTTCCCGATCTTTTTTATTGTTTGCATTTGCTCGAGGTTTTGATCATATCGAGAGTGATATCAGATAGAAATTTCGTCAGTCTGTTCTGATAAATAGAATTCTCTTTAATTTGTCATCATTTTTCAAATGTCATTTTTAAAAGGATTTTTTTGATTTATATTATACAACTCATTGCATCCATAGAAATAGTTTAGATTAAAATGTTGCGTTTTGCTCACTATTACACGTTTTATCTTGCTTCAGTTTTGTTTGGTTAGTTATTTTTTATATTTGCGTTTTGAAATTCCCTTTTTTTTCCAAACATTGAACGTTTTTCAACTAGTTTTATTTGCTCGTCTCATTTAGGCCTCATTAATATTATTGCTTAAAATGGCGACGTTTTACTAAGATATTTCAGTTTCCTCATCTCCACTTTATTTATTCCCAAATTGTTGCATATTATATGTTTTTTGAGCGTTCATTTGCGGTTGAGAGTAATTGAGATCCCTAAAGTTTGTCTTTTAAAATTCCCGAAAATTTTCTGTCTTTTTTAAAAATCGCACAAAACAATTGAAGCTCTAGCAGTATTTTAATGTTATTCAAGTTTCTATGAAATATCCTTACGTTTTTTTTCTGAGATTTTACTGGAGTCGATTCATAAATTGGACGGACGGGTAGATGTTGACGAGAATTACCCATTTTATGCCCCAACAAAATTTACTTCTTACCGCTTATACACAGGAAACCGGATGCGTTGTTACCCGAGTGGGTAGAGTGGTATGATGTTAGCGCACAAGCAAGAAGCACGAGATAGCAACAGCGCATCTATCACTCTTGCTGTGGCTTGTTCGAAGCGCTTGTTTGCTGCTTTGTTGTGTGCGCTTACTCTAAACGTTCTCTTGCATGTTTCGCCGTTCGGCTCGGTTGGCCCTATCCAGTCATGTGTAATGGTTTTTAGTTGCCGGATAGTTCACTTATAAGAGATGGAGGGATGAGGAAGGGGTGAAGGGGGATTGGAGAGAGAGCTTTTTAGAGCTGATAAAGCCTCTGTTTTCCTCTTTGATATTCAGGGCGTTTAAGTATCAAGTAGAACAGTTTGCTTAGGTTCATAACTTCAGTTTCTTCTATCAGCCCATTTGTGCGCATGCTATCCCACATTTACACGACTAATCAGCCAGTTCCGCAGAGAATTCTTAAACTTTTTATAAACTTGGCTGTTATGGTGGAAGATATAATTATCGAAATATCTACTCTCTTCATCTTCATTTTATTTCTGCAATATTTTATTTTTGATCGGTCTTTCAGTTGTTGTTTAAGTGGCGCCAAACAAAACATGGTCGTCATACATCCCTGCTTCATTGCTTTAGTCTTTCGCAGGTTGAAAGTCGTAAGAGTTGGTCAGTTTCTCGTTCTTTTAGGTACCATTCGTACTATATATCTTACCGATCTGTTTGTATTAAGCATTGACTTGTTATCGATATTCTTTCATTCACTGAATTCCTCACCTAATTTCATTGCTCGATAATTTCATTAGAAGTGAAGCAAATGGAAGCTGAGGGCGAAAAATGGAATTCGATAACGTAACGAATGGTACCTAACAAACGAAGCATTTGGGGGGGAGGGGTTTTGTTAAGATTGTCGTCTTAAAATTGCTATACCATTGCCTTAAACGTGCTGCTTATCGTATAGTCGTATAGTATATGTGCAGTTGGGTATACATCGAGCCTTAGTCGTATAGAGAAATGATATATTTGAAGTGTGCAGTTGGGTACGTGAATTTTTCATCACAATTTTTTTGCATGCCTTCTAAAGAGCAAAGCATCAACGGCACCACACACACAAATGTGTGTGTGGTGCCGTATAAATGAATTGTTCACCAAGGATACTGTAGAAGGATGAAATGAACGCAAAAAAGTGCTGAGCGTCTTTCTGACGTTTGTGCGCTTTTGCGCTTCATGCGATTTGCTTTTTTTTTTCGTTTCCGTTTTGCTCAGTCGTGACATTTAGTTTTGCGTTGGTTGAGATGTGTGGCGCATCAGTAATGATCGTTGGTTGTCATTTTATAAAGCGGTACATTTAATTAAAAGTGAATTTAAAAGTGATCGAAACGACATCAATTTTTATTTAAAAAGAAAAAAAAACGAAAGTGAATACCTGTCTGATTCAATTCGAAAACTCAAAAAAAAACTCCTCGGCTATCGATCGCATACCAATTAATTTCAGGTGCTTTCTTGATACAAATTATTGCTTTGCTTCATTTTTGTTATATCTGATCGACTAACATGATGGAGATGCACTTTTGGTGGCTATTTTCTGTAAACGACAAGCAGAAAAATGCTGATGTTAAGAAGTGCTACATGTTAGATTTGTCGCCATATTTAACAAAGAATTACTGCTAAAATTTTTTGAATGCATTTTGTAAAAAACGAGGCGGTAATTTTTGTCAATATTAGTATTTCCAGTGATTACACAATCTGGCTTAGGTTTTTTTTCGATGTTATCGCCGGATACTGATTGTGAGTGTTTCTTAAAGCTTATGGAATTGTTGGGGTTGTTGGATAGGATTCTAAGATAGCTGCAGAGTTATATCTTATTTATAAACCATTCTTTATTTATTCAGCATTCTCTTCGCCATCGATATTTTAGCGAATTCCGCGTCGTTTTGTCTTTGACAAAGATTTTCTTAACGTCATCGCTGCATTTAACAAGGTCCAATACATGGCTTCTTGGCGTGGGAACAGGTTCGTAGTATTTTTCGGAGCAGTCCAAACTCACATATTTCTTATCATTCGCTACCCGATTCCTACTTTAGGTGCTTTTAATACGGCGACATTACAAACGAAGGAGGTAGTCTCGAATAGAGCGTCGAGAGTACACTATTAGAAGCGTGTATTGCAGGATGCTACGGTATAATCGAGGTGCCGGAGGGCGAATGGTATTGCGCGAAATGTGTCGATATGCTACAACATTTACGACACAACGGCAACGGTAGTGTAGACGTACGCGAAGCGCCACGTTGTGAGTTGTGCCCGTTCGGTGATGGAGCGCTCAAAAGGACAGATAGTGATGGTAAGGCGTCATCGAAAGAAAATCCGATTGATTATAAGCTGTTCCAGCTTTTAGTAAAGTATTTGAAGCCTAGCACGGTATCAGAATGGGGAAGTGTTTCCGCCCATAAATCCGATCAACGCTCGGGTCCGTATTATGTTTGTGTTTAATTATGTGAAAATAGTAATTGTAGTAAACAACAGCGACTCACTTATATCGTTATTCTCTTGTGAATGGTTTTGAATGGGTGACCATGACACAGCATTTGATTAAGGGTTTAACAGAAGAAATTTATTGGCCAGTATGCAAGCTGTTGTACGATTCCATGTCGCGTATATATGCAGCTTCCACGTGTATTCTTATTGCATAAAACGAAACATTCTGGAGGGACAACCGAAGATCATATATTGAATTGTGAAGAGCGACCGCGATCTAAGGCTGCTTTTCAGCGTTTTAGTTATTTTGAAGATCTGCAACAGCAAAAGTATTATTCACTTCCAGAAACGTTGAAGTGTTTAATGTGCATATTTATACTGAGGGTTCACAAGTAGGGTAAAGAAAGTTCTTGCAACTGATAAATCGCGCCGTCGATGCGATTACGAATGAAGACGGAAGTTCAAGTCCTATGGGATGGCCGCTGTGGTGAGTTTTGTTGTTGAAACAAGCGCAACAACTGCAAAACAATTTTATATTGTGCATGCTTATCCTAACAGCAGCATTGCTAATTTCCGGTCTGTATAAAAACAAATTAGCTGTTGTTATTAAGATAAAGAGAGTTGTGTTTACAGGTTGGGCGCACGTCATATGCGCGTTGTATATACCAGAAGTGCGTTTTGGCGATGTGCATAGCATGGATCCGGTGATCATAAGCGGTGTTCCCATCGAACGGTACGCATTCATATAGAATTTTTAATTTTATATTTGCTTAAGAACTTTTTTTTTAATTTGCTTTTAAGAATTTTATATTCGCTAATTAAGAATTTTATATTTGCTTAGGTAATACTTCTTAGATTATCGTTTATAATATAATCAATGATAACGCACTTGCTATTCGGCATTTGCGACATTTTAAAATGGACACAGACAATGAACAAATTTTCATTTGGTTTCCTTGATTTGTGAAACCTTAATATGGAAACTTGTTATGCTTATCAGCAAGAATATTGTAGATGATAACCTTTCTCGAATTATCTCCCTAGTTTCCTTTTTTTTTTCTTCTTTTTTTTGGAAAAGAACACCGAGTATGTTGATGATTGATGCACAGCAACTAATAGCGTATTCAAATGAACTGACTGGAAATTGTCATGCATTTAAAATAAAATCTTTAAGATTTCAACAGCCGTGTTACCTATGCAGCGAAAGGGGTGAAGATAAGCGTGCACTTCAAGGAGCATGCATGTCGTGCAACAAGCCAGGCTGTAAAAAGGTTTCACGTCTTTGCACTTTGTCAATTTTCATTGTTTTGCGCAGCGAACCGCAAACTGAGATTATCGCTCCGGCTCCGTTAAAGGCAACAATAACGGCACCAAAACCAGATTATAACGCTTTATTTCAGAAGTCGACTTCATCTGCCAAAGATTTCGAAAAAGGAATGATCAGTATCTCACTCCGCATCAAAAATTGCGGTAAATACTGCGGATCCATCGGTGGTTGTTGTCCGCTTGCGGTGTTGGTTAACAACAACCATCGGTGGTTGTTGGTTAACAAGGCTTTTGTTAAAGGATGCGTTTGCGTTATAACATGACGTGCGGAGACGCCCGCTATCATGATTTTTCAAATAGTAGTTTATCTTCAATTGCGAATCTTGCATCTTGTCTTGAATAACATTTAATTCAGTAAAACACAAAGATGGTGGAAGAGGTCATCGCAACATCAGTTTGACTTTTATTGGACATGCGGAATATTGTATTCGAATATTATTTAAATTTGTAATGAAAACCAGAGCGTCGCTTCTGCAGGCATTTCACGTGACATGTGCACAAGCCGAGGGTCTACTGTGCGAGGAAGGAGGTGGCTCGAAGAACGTCAAGTATTGTGGATATTGTGCTGCACACGCTAAAAAAGCGGTAAGCAACAAATTTATGTTCCGTTTGGATGCTTTGTAGAAGTGCCAGGGTTTTTTTTAAAATCTCAATGACATTTCATGTTCTCATCGGACTGCTTACTATAATTTTCGTTGAAGACTGTTTTAGTTTCCATGGTACCTCGAATAGAGCGCTCAGGTGACATAAAGCTTGAGGCTTTCTAGAGGTAGTTGAAAAGCACGGGTTTTGGATGCTTTGTAGAAGTGCCAGGGTTTTTTTAAAATCTCAATGACATTTCATGTTGTCATCGGACTGCTTACTATAATTTTCGTTGAAGACTGTTTTAGTTTCCATGGTACCTCGAATAGAGCGCTCAGGTGACATAAAGCTTGAGGCTTTCTAGAGGTAGTTGAAAAGCACGAGAAAGTGGTATTCGATGTGAAGACTGTATCGAAAGAAATCTAGACTATTTTCTTGTCATGCTTAGATAGGTGTGAGTTTCGTTTAGGGCAGAGTTCTGTTCACGTTGAAAACAACAGAACTTTATTATCCTATATAACTTATTTTTATGTGAATTCGTATTTAGTTTATTGCGTTTCTGTATTTGTTATCATCGGTGACTCGAAAATTTTGCCACTCTTACATAGCGTTTTCAGGTGGAAATGCTATTTTTTTGACGAAAATTTTGCAATTTTTATCTAAGTTTCTACGTTTTCTCTCTTGATTTCTCATCGTTTTTTTTTTCGAGCATCAACGTCTGTTTTTCAAATTTTTGATTGTTTATGCGAGCTTTTGCTTCGTTCAATTCTCTTTTGCGTCTCTGCCCGATGTGTTTAATGTTTTTTCTCAAGCGATTCATCACTTTACGTCTAGCTTTGATTTGCCTTCCCCCATTTTGGGTATTGCTATCAAACATTTCATGTCTTTCTGTGCTTCTTTGAGCAACCATTTTGCGCCATTTTGCTTATAGCCGTGATCCCCACAACACTCCAACTGTTTTGGTTAGCTACTACTGTGTTTTGCGAATCAGCTAAAACTACATCTATGATACGCTCTGTCCATCACCGATGAGGTCTTCCCTCATTAGCCAAGTGCTGATTTCCTCTATCTGGAACTTTTCGATACGCTCGTTCGTTTGTCGACCGTGGAGATGTGGTCCTTCGTATAATGTGGTCGGACATAAGCGTCAAGGCCAAAAGTCTCAGTAATAACAAAATATCTCTCAAGAAGACGAGGTTCTTATGATCGTGGCACTTATATCTTCGCGACATTAGATGGACATTTAGCCGTAAGTGTTACAGCGTACACAGCGTGGTTATATTTGCGCAGTGCGTATATCGCACCGTTTTTAAAAGAGCAACCTGCTCGCTCACATTGTGAGAAACAGTAATTCCTTCTTAGATAGGTCGATAGCGTAGACCGGCTGGTTTATACGGTGCGCCAATCAATAACGTATGGAGAGTGCAATGATGGCAAGGGCGCGGTCGCTGCGGAAAGTGTGGAATGTCGAGTTGTCAGATGCGTTCTCAGTAGAAGTAGAGGTCGTGTTGACTTGTCGGGCGTAACGCCTACAGATAATTGTTTTGTTGTAGAATGATTGTGTATTGTGTAATTGAGAGGGAGAGAGAGAAAGAGAGAGAGAGCATAAAGATAAATTGACTTGCACAAACTCTTAAAAAACCAAGAATCACTCATTCGATTCGCTTGCTGTCGCGTTTCAGAATAAATTTCGCAGATGCAAGTGTGTATGCAGCGCAGATGCTGTGTGTCTTGCAAAGTACACTGGAACGAAGTTAGATGTTTGTTTGTTTTTTTTGATATTTCTCGCATGATGTCTTTTTTTACAATACAGTTAGTGTTGTGCTCATTCGATGAGATGTTGTTTGCTTTAGGTATTGCTAAAGTGGTGTTCAACACGCTGAACTGATGTTGACCTTGCTAGGACACGATTTGAAAGCGCATTTTATAGTAATAACGCAAAAGCTTGGAACAGATTTTTGGGTGACATTTCTACCGACAAACAATAGGTGTAAACCATTTATACTCATCCAGTTTATTTATCCAGAAGTTTCTCGTTCATTTTTTTTTTAAACAGCGTTACGTCGTACAGCGTTATGTGACGATCATTTTTGATGTGACTTTTTAGGTGTTGTCGAAGAATATCGTGCTTGTGAATAGGAAAAATGCTCATATGCAATTGAAAGCAAAAACACTTTCGTTTCAATCGAGACGCAAAAACGCTTGTCCAGTTGAACAGTACTCATACTAGTGTTTCTTGTCGGGACGTGAGGGAGGAAAAGGGAGTGGAGAAAAGTGGAAATAGGGAAAAAAAATTTTCAGGAGAAAAGTGGAAATCGAAAAATAATTTTTCTGGAGAAAAGTAGAAATCGAAAGAATTTTCTGGAGAATAGTGGAAGTTGGAAAAAAAATTTCCTTAAACGGTAAATGAACAAAATGAAAGAGACGATCGATGTGATGTGATGTGATGTGATGGTCACATGCGTTTTGCGTTATCTAGTTGCTGCTATTAGGCGTATATGGATTGTGATACTTTTAAATGCTCTCTATCTTTCTATTTCTCTCACACCCGCTCTTTTTGTATCCCTGTCTATCTCTCTGTCTCTCCGATCGCTACATTCAACCATATAAATGCGCTTTTCATTTTATTATTATGCGCTTGCGATTGCGATTCTTTTGAACTACTGCTGAGATGAACCGTCCAGAACAATTCAGTTAATTGAGTTCCTTGACTTATTTGAATGGAATTAAATTACTTACTTTAAGATACATAGTGTAGTGTCTTCAGCACTCTTCCTGTACGTTACAAACAGCAAGTTGCAAGAGCATTTTGACTGATTTGCGATCGATAAGGTGATATTTGTGAAAAACGTTGACCTAGTCGTATTTAGAAACCCTCATATTTGGCTTTTAAAGCATTAACTAAATGGTCTGCACTGAGTCGAAGAACAGCTGTATTCTTTGGGAAGAGAAGAGGATGATTGGGATGAACACATAACGCTTGGTTATTCCGTTTTAGAGCCTTTTCTAGAAGTTAGTGAAGTTAGCGGCAAATGGAATGCAAGAGAGAAGAGTAGTTTATTTTGGAGGTGCAACTGATATAGGAGTAATCCTCTTTATCTTGATTTACATCTCAGCACTCCGTCAATAAAGGTTGCTTTAGTGTCGGACATATTCGCCCATGGAATCGTCAATTTTGGCGACACTTTCTGTCATCCATTACGATCGTTGTCTGCTAGGATTTTGAATTCACATTATTTTCAATTGACGCATATTCACTCTTTTGACGATTTACCGCTAGACTACTTATATATGCAGATCGTTTGACGATTTGTGACTAGACTACTTATATATGTAGATCCGTTTCCAAAGACGCGGCTTGTTTTGTGGCCAATATGGCGCTTTTGAGGTTGAAGGCAATCAAATAGATCGTGCTGAGAGGCGACGATAGCGCATATGCGGAGGACTGGAATGCTAATTAAAATTAGCTCAGAGACATGCGATCGTATCGCTAATGCTTATTCTCATTGATTGGTATGCGTTGTTACGGTCTCATAAATCGATTCTTCATAACGTTGGTTTATTGATGTTGCTGTGCAATGTTTGCTTGCCTTACACCCCTCTGAAGCATATCATTCACTTAAAGATTATATGAAATAAACCTATTGCGCGCTTATCATGATGATATATGAGGGTTGCTTCTATTGAAATGTTTTCTGTTTATGAAATGCAGTATGATTTCTTCCTTGTTTGCACTTGTTGTTCGTTCGTCGTTTTGCACAAAACAAACATGAACTCTAAAGTGATCAACGTAAGTTGTAGAGAAATTTGCGGCGTTCCTAATTAATCCCTAACTTATAAGGCGCATGGTGAGAATTTATGAAGAATATGTTATTTTTGTTGACAAGCACGAATTGTGCACTAACGAATCATACTATGTTTATGATGATCGCCTGATATGCCGAAACGTCGAATAAACTGAGTTCATTATTGCGCAAATAATATTAATATAAATACAATGTCGGAGTGATGATTCTTTGGAGTTTATAGAGGGGAATTGTGAGCAGAGCTGGATGAACGGTTTCGTTGTTAGAGAATAGTTCGACTGTAGGGCGTTAGTATTTGAAAATGATGCTATCGGTGGGCATGTTTGTGTGTATGTGTGTGTGTGTCTGTGTGTGTGTGTATGAATGTGTGTGTTGTGTTCTGAATTGAGACATGGTTGTTGGCCGCAATCGAGACGCACCCACATAAATATTGATTTGCCTTCCGCAAACCCGTTGAATGGCAGTGCCGCCGTACCCGATCGCTGTCATGCGTCACAAAAGTGATCGCTCCTGTTGTATGTTTGAATGTGTGTATGTGTATGTGTATGTGTATGTGTGTGTATGTGTATGTGTATGTGTGGTGTGTGTATGTGTATGTGTGTGTATGTGTTATAGTACCATTATTCTTTCGAGTCAATGGGGTTTCCACGTCGGAGTATTTCAGGAATTCGGACGTCGTATACCGTTATTGCTGCTTTCTTGATTAGACTATCCAGTTGTACGTTGTCGTCTATTCGACTTATTCAGCTCACCTTTTTACTTTTTTTTTCGTTCCAGTTCGAGGTATATACGCCCATTGAAAGAGAGAACGTTGTGTGCACATTAACTAAATTCTTTTCATTACCGCTTATATAAACGGTGCAAGAGTACAAGCAACATTTTTCGATGACAGCAGCGATATATTTTTATTGTCATCTCATTGTTAGCCGATTTAAGCATTGCATGAATTATAGGCGCATTTTGCCAAATATAAATGGCTGTTTTTTTTCTACTTGCGTAAAAGTGCTTTGCGATCACGAAACAGTATTACGTATGTTTATTTATTTAGTTTATTCACGAGGAGCTGAACACAAAATTCGTATGGCATTGCTATTCACGAGGAACACAAAATTCGTATGGCATTGCTGTGTTTTACTGAAAACGTGGTCATATTTTCATAAAATTCAGCTTTGTTTTTGCCATGCCAAGTGCATATGTTTTATGTTGAACAATATAACGCTGAATTAATAAAACGCATCAGTTAATGAGAAATTTTGCGTTCAAGCATTAGCTCGTCTGCGATAACATCTTTCCAGATGTACTGCGATAACATTCATTTCAACGACTATCGAATTGGTTTAGCGATTTGGAAAAGGTAAACGCTAAAAATGTTTCGATTTTGAAAAAAAATTTCGCGGAACTGTCGGAAAAAAAAA